>CAJVPU010000286.1:0-19368 GCA_910591775.1 Dentiscutata heterogama | reverse complement strand
ATTAAAAATTTCTACTAACTTATACAGTATCTCTAATTATAGGCTATGAAATGGACTAAGATTGCCTGGAGTGAAGTGTCAGCTGAAACGATCAAAAGGTGTTGGTTTCGCACGAAAGTTGTATCCCCTCGCGATGAAAATGGTGTACCTATCGTCCCTCCCATTTCTGATGAAGGTATTGATGATGTGGAAGAAACTGATCCAAATGATGAACTAGCAGTTAAGGAACTCCAACAGCAAATAAATATATTGCATGTTCGTAATCCAATGCCAATTGAAGACTTGTTAAACCTTGAAGAAGAACAAGAAGTACACCATCAGTTTACCGATGAAGATCTGATTCACACCGCTACAGAAATTGAACAGATCGAAGACGAATTTGTTGTGCCATCCCTAACTGGGGAGGAACAATTAAACATTTTACGTAGTGCTTTAAGAATTGTTGATGAAAGGATTGAAGATGGTGGAGTAACAATGAAATCATTACGCAAGCTACAAACCTGTATTCGTGAGGAAGTTCGAAAAGAAAAAGCTAGTAAGCAAGTCCAAAATAAATTGGAGCAGTACTTCAAAACTTGAATTTTTTTTTTTTTTTTTAACTAAAATAACTTACATGGGAGGACGGATTCTTTGAGAAATTTTGTAATAAATAAAACCGCGCTCTAAGTTCTAATAAATTGCACTTAAAGAGAGTTAACTGTAACAATTAATAAAAAATAAAATAAAATTACATTGGCGAATCTCCTGTAATATGAAAAAGCCATAATCTGAACCGTTCTTTGTACGTACGTCGTAATCGCTTGAGTCTATCACATTAAAATTCCCGATTTTAATTGGGCAACGATCATGTGATCAGATCCGACAAATCAGGAACTTATGTATCTGGCCTATCGGATATCAGGAATGGCAGGTTATCAGGTATGAATTAGGGAACAGGCCCGGTGGATCGATTTTTAACCGATTATGGCAGGATATCGGTTTTGATAGGATCGGTTTGGGGAGGGCCGACAGTATTTTCTTAAATTTTTTTTTTACTCCTGATATATTCTAATTATAATGTGCATCGATAATATAATATATAGATAGAAAGCATATTAACAATTAGTATGAGCTTGGAACTGGATTTTTTTTAAAAAAACTAATTACTAATTTTTAATCCAGTTATTAGATTATACAGTTATTCATGGATCACCAAATTGAGATAATCTGAAAACCCCTAAATACTTTTTATGAATATGAAGTTTCTAACTTGTTAACTTTCATATATATGCCTTATATTTCTGATCAATAATTATATATTTAAACATTTTAAGCCACACAGAAGCTTCTGGAGAACATGCTTAAAGTTCATTATAAATAGGGTTTAGTATTCGATACTAGATTCAAACTCGATATTTGGCTGAATCATTAAATTCACACACTAATATATAAAGTAAGTGTTGTAAAGTAATACTATCAATGAATCAATTAATATAGTATTTAGAATTTTAACATCTTGATGTTTCCTTTTATGAAATAACTATTTTTTTACCTTTTTTTTTTCTCCTGATATATTCTAAATTATAATATACATTAATAATATATAGTTAGAAAGTACATTAACTGGTATGATTTTATATTACTAGAGCTTGGAACAAGATTTTTTTAAAAAAACTAATTACTAATTTTTAATCCAGTTGTTAGATTATGCAGTTATCTATGGATCACCAAATTGAGGTAAACCGAAAACCCTTAAATAACCAGATATCACTGATACCACAGATAAGTGAGCAGGTTTTGTATTGAATTAAATTAGCAATGCAAAAAATCAGTGATTTATATCATTATTTATTTTGATTTGAAAGCTTATTTATATAATAACAAGATCGTGAATTTTCTAACTTGATATCTTTTACATATATGCTTTATATTTCTGATTGATAATTACATATTAAAGACATAAATAGTATTTTAGAAAAATAATCTAATAGCATCTATAAAAATATATCTAATATTGTTAAAAAAGAAATCGATGAGCTGTTGAAACTATTGCAAATAATTGAATTGATTGATATCTTATTATTGGTAAAAAAATTATCAAGATTTATATTGAGATTGTACCCAAATAACTTCTATTTCATTTTTTAATTTCAATAAAAATAAGACATTTTGTACTGTATCTACTTATTTTTGAAGTAATTTAGTTATGAATCACCCTATTACCTTCAATTTGAAAACAAGATTTGTATTGATTTATTTATTATACACATATTTTTATAATCTTTCCAAAAGACATATTGTTCTCAAAACATATATGACACATACTAACCAAACATAAACTGGTTTTTGCCATTATTACTATTTTCACTATTTTCGAATTGGTATATACTATGAACCTGCATATTACCATTGTGGTAAATATGCAGGGTTCATAAAGTTCTTATAGCAAAAATAGCTCTTACTTTTTGATTAGTTATATTCAAATATTCATAGATACTCATGGATCTTTTTTAAATATTTTGGATAAAGGTTATTATTCATAAAGCATATGGTATCCAGATATGTATTATGCTATACAGATATACAGATAAACAGTTAACAGTTCAGACCTCTAAGTGTATTTGTAAAAAACAAAAATGAAGGCTAGAATAATTTTAGATTTTGCTATTTTAATATTTCACGATTTTACCATTCCACTATCTTACCAATTCACTGTTTCACCAATTTACCAATTCACCAATTCACCAATTCACCATTTCACCAATTTACCAATTTACCAATTTTACCAATTACACCAATTCACCAGTTACACTAGTTATACCAATACCAAGTGGTGAATAGTGAAATGGTGAAATCATTTCACCACTCTGATTTAATTTTACCAGCATCTATATACTAGACAACTCGAAACACATGATTGCAAAAAATGCTAATAGCCAGTTGAATGCAAATTCTCTTTCAGAGAAAGCCAACACTACCTTTATGAAAATGCTATCTTTTACAAAAATAACATTTATTATAAAATATGCCTTTCTGACAATAATACTCTTGAACTACTCTCTCTTTTATCTGACACTTCCAAAATACTAGCTAAACAATTAATTTTATTCACACTTTTAAACTTAGTCCAAACTCCATTATCTATTTTCAAATAACCAGAACTCTCCTTTACTATTACTCAATCTTCTCTAACTTCTACATCTAAATTCTCAACTACTTTATTTTAACCAAGTGCTATACAACCTTCTCACACCCTAATTTTACAACAAACTACTACAATTACTACTTCTTAACACTTCTTTACATCTCCCAATCCTCTCTCTGCATATTCTAACATCTTTATCTCTTCAACAGAATCCTAACCAAGCATGATAAAAATTAACCCACAAACTAAAACTAGTACAACTTCTACTACCAAAACTACTACCCACATAAATCTTTAACTCTCTTTCACTATACATGATATTCTCTTACCTACTACTCAACTATCTTATACTACCATAGCCCAACAACTTTCTAACAATTTAGCTTACCAAACTACTAACACCCCTGCTAGCCAACCTAAAGTATATACTAAACTAAATCCAACCTTTAACTGGTTTTAAAACTTCTCTATTACTGACAATATGAAAGATAACAAAAAACTACAAACTACTTTCTCCATACACCTATATAATTTTTTCAAAAAGCATCTTTACAATTTTTATTCAGGTAGTATTATTAAAGAAGCAACCTGCAATCATGAACCTTTAAAAGCAAGCTTCTAATCCAGAAAATAGCTAGAGATTGCCCTTAATTTTTAATTAATTATATCTTTCAGCTTTATCCAGACATTAGTAAAGATAGTATTATTCTATTCGAAACCTATTTTAATACCAAAAAAAAGTTTGAAATATTAGATTAAAATTTTAATTATATAAATTTTTAACTAGCTAGTAAGTTATATAATCTTTATTTATTTTAATTAGTTAATAAGTCAAAGATATCTAGAAAAATCTATTATATATATAGGCTAAATACTGTAAAAAAACCAAATTAACAGTATTTTAAATTTTTTTTTTATATAAATTAATTTAAAATAAGATTTGAATTATTTTTTATTTAATATACAAAAGTATAGTCAACTTTGTCTATTTGAACCATCTATTCTTATATATAAAATTGATTAAAAAGTTTAGTTATCAAAGAAATATTATATGGGATAGAGTTAATAGAAAAGAGACAAATTATTTTTAGTACAATTTTTTGATTTTTAAATTAAAATATCTTAACAATAATTAATCAAATTTGCTAATTTTTTTTATTTTAATTTTGAAATTATATAGAATTAAAATAAAAAAATTTATAAAATTTAATAAGATAATTGCTAAGATATTTAAGCTTAAATTCAAAAAAAACTTTTACTGAGAAAAATTTGGCTCTTTTTTATTAACTTTATCCTATATGCTAATCCAAACTTTATAATAAAATTTACAAATGTTTTAGAGTTTTAAATTTAGATATTAGAGAGTTTATTAAGGTTCAAATTAGAGAGATTTGGATTAGAAAAAAACAACTGTAGTTGTATTAATAAAATTTTGCATTTTCTTATAATTTATTATAAGATTTATAATATAAAAATTAATTTTCTGAAAATTTTTTGTTGTCAATTTGGTCTCTTTTTGCAGCACCTAGCCCATATATTGTAATATACAAAGTATATAGTAAATCTAATAAAATATTAGCATAATTACTAAAAAAAAAAAATTAAAAAAAATAGATAATTAGACTAAAAAATATATACGTATATATTAAAAATAAATATTAAGAGTAAAAAAACTATACAAATTAATTTTTTTAGATTAATAAATTATTTTTTTACAAATATTTTCATTTACTAAGTAAACTTGTTCAGCGTAAAATTTTACACATAATTATACTTTCAAAATTAGAAAATTCCTTATTTCAAAAATTCCGTTAAGAAATATACAATTTTTACAGAGTTTTAAAAAAGTGTTTAAATAATCATCTACTATTTTCGATATATTTAACCCCAAAATTTAAGTTAATATGTAAGTAAATTTTATAGTAATTTATATAATTTTTATTATAAACTAACACTTATATATCATCAGATATGACATGTCATCTGACAGTTATGCCTGTAATCTGTAATCCTTATGTTATGAGGTGGGCCCATTTTGACAATTTTTAAAAATTTTTTTAATTTATTTTTGACTAGATATACATTCAATAAAAGCTATTATAAAGATTCATAAAATGAACTTAAAAATTTTGTGTTTATATTTGTACATCAACATAAATTCGATTTACTTAAAATTGGTTATACGTATGTCGCCGAGGTATGTTCTAATTTTTCAGATACTTGTACTATATTTGTGTAGCAGAACACTGATTATACAGTGATTAAGTTACGTAATATCACAATTTTTCAGAAGTTCGATACAGTAACTTAAATTTGTACTTACGTACGTACAATGTTTTCCCTTGGCACCACCATTACAAATCCGCTGAAATATTCATGAGATGTGCGATGTTCAGGGTTGGGAAACGCTATATCCAGTGAACACGACACATTAATTTGTAAAGATTGGTTGTATTCTACAGTCCAATTATTTAATTTGTTTAATTCCGAAGGGAGCTACATATTTTTAAAGAGCTGTAGACAACTTTAAAAAATTTTGAATTTCGCTGGGCAACCAAATTGTCCAACCCTGCGCGTTATTCCGGGACACCACGGGGGCGTTATAAAGTCGAATAATTCGAAATAACGACTTTGGTCGTGATTTTATGATACATTTGAATTTACATATGGTGCTGAAAGTTTAACAATTACTGATATTTCAATGTTTGAATATTTAGAGATAAAATTTTTAAAATTTCACAGGTAACTTTATTGTTAATAAGTATTACAAAGTTACTAGTGGAAAGTTAACCATTTTGTCTCTATAAATAATTGTAGGCTTTCAACTCCATATACATAACATAATGTTTAATAAATAATTTGATGTGCAGTTCTTTTATCGCTTAGAAGCACCTTTGCCCGGTGCAGAAAAGACTCATCATAATCTGAAATTTGATTAGATGAATTTATGTAAAAATTTACATAGCACAGAATGCATAAGCTGTACCAATAAGTTCAAAAATATTTCTTTGAACCTTTATTTATCATGTATGATCACTTAACAATGTTTCATGTACTAAAATATATGTTTCAATAGATACATGCACATAGTAAAACAAATTTTTGTCCATGAATCGGTAATTCTATGGTATTTATTGGACATTCAAATCTAAATCTAGTATATAATAATAGCATTGCATTATACAATATATTTACAATGATTAAGATTGATAATGTAAACTGCCACCAAGAAACAAATAAAGAGCGGGAAATCGATGAGGATTAACGTTAATGTTATTTTAAGTATAAAACTTAACCATTAAGTTAAAATGGCAAATTTAATAAAACACGACGCCAAGCTGTATTACGGTAATATATCTTAAAGGAGAAGATTTTAATGTTGCACGAAAATAACAAAGACCTGTGTATGTACCCATAGATACACGTAGAATGCATTATAATCAAAATTTTATTTTCTTAAGTTATTTGCATTCGCAATCCTCTAATTTCACGCACATACGCATATCCTCATTCCCCTCTTCCCCCTTTCACCCATTTATCCATCTCTTCACCCACCCTCTTACCTTCCATTTATAACCGCTGGCCAATTACCTTTCACATTAACCTCCGTATATATCATACATTAAAACAATCCTTAAGATGCCTTCGTTACTTGAAACAATTCAGATTCTTTGCTTCTTCAATATCATTCTTTCCATAACCACCATTTTTCTCGTTAGTGCTTTTACTATTCTCACACATAATTCTGGTTCTACCAATTTACCTTCTGATCTTTACGTAACATTTGTGTCTTCTTCGCTTTCTTTATTGGTTACCATAGTCCTTTCCATACCCTCAGTCACTCGCAAATTCGGATACACTTTCTATTTCTTGATCACCAAACTTATTTTATCTATTTTATGGTTCATAATCGCAATCCTCATTATTGTGAGAGCAAATAATGGATCCATTCTAGATCCCAATTTCGTTGTTGATATAGGTTTTGGATGCGCAATTGGAGTTTTTATTTGGATAAATTTCGTATCTTGGAGTATTTCTACAATCCTTCACATTAGAATACGAGATAATAGAGGTTTGAGAAAAAATATCGACAAAAGAATCATCATACAGAGTACCAATTATAGCCGTAATAGTTTTTGTTATGATCAAGATGCAAAAGTTTTAACGACACCAAAAATTATAAAAGAAATTGATGATTTGATCAAGAATCCAGAGACTATTCAAAATTCAAATCGAAACGACCAAACTTCTATTTCAGATGTGGACAATATAGAAAAACAACCCATCGCAGAATTGGATTATTCACATTCAAATACGAATACTACTACTTATACTTTGGTAAATACGTCAAATACTGAACGATCATTTGTTCCTGCTCCACAGATAGCCGTAAAGAATGATTATTTCTCTACCCCTGCAAATGGATCTGACTAAAAGAAAATGGTTTATGAGTAACATAATGTAATGCTGTATTGATTTTGTTCATTTCATTCAATTATTAAGTTTTTTTTTTTTTTCTTAGATTTAATTATTTGTAACAAGACTAAACTCACCCACTCATTAATCATTCAGAAAAATTATTTAATTTTCCTCCTACATAATTGGTTCATTAGCAATTTATTCATTTTGCATGAGATGTAAAAAATTTTTATAATAAATTATAAAGTAATACTCTATCAATATTTAGAAACTTTAATTAAATAAATATATTATCATGGGTGAAGGATTATTTAAAAATTAACAAGCGAGCCGAATTTTATGTTAATAAAAATATATATACTACGCATAATACAAATAACAAATAATATAATATAATATATATAATATAATAAGGATAAATCTATTTGTAACAGCCTGTTACACGCTTATTTGTAACAGTTTGCTTATAACTCAAAATTTTACTAAGATAATCTCTTTTGCGTTACTAACGAAAAATGATCCTCTCGCAATTTTGTATTAATCTTGATACTAACTTTAAACCTAACCTAACACTAACCCTAACTCTAACACTAACCCTAACACTAACCCTAATGCCAACCCTAACATTAATAGGCTGTTACAAATAAGCGCGTAACAGGCTGTTACAAATAGATTTTTTCATATAATAATATAATACGTATTAAAATATAATATAACAGATAATGTAAATATTGTATTGTATATTATTTTTTTATCCAAAGCTTATTTTTTTATTATGCATGCTCCTTATAATCGATCAGAGCACTTAAAGTTGCATTTTGTACCAGCTAGCATTCGTCTAGTCACGTGATGCAACAGAATAAATCGAAGTCGGAGTTAACTACAACTAAATAAATCAGACGTCTAAAAGATAGGTTACATGAAATTGGCAAAATTATTCTTTGGTATTAACTTTAGGTTTGGTTTGGGTTAGTAGGTATATAGGTATCCCGTGATAGATTAGATAGCCATATATATTTTTTAATGTTTTATGCTTCATTGGGCAGGACTCCGAATAATACGGATATATTGTTATTTTTTTTTATATTTTTATTTTTTGGGGTTTATCTAATCAAGTTTGTGTTTTCAAAAATTTAATACTTTTTTTTAGTGCTGTTTGGGTTAATCTCGAACTGAATGATTTGACTGGTCGATTACTGTACGCGTCATTCTATTCCGTTCAAAGGTTAGCGAAATATTTGATAATTGGAGTCCAAAAATTCCCGAATATTATATCGATCGGATGACATGAATACAAGTGAAAGAATTTGAGAAGTCTCGTAAAATGTATTTTTTTTAAAAAAAAAAATTACCCCCTTTAAGGTCTACTGCCTCTGAAAGAAGTATCTTAAACGGTTAAAAAAAAAAAAAAACTTGTTTGTTAGAAGCCACTTTGATCACTTGAGTTATTCTCTCGCCAAAGTGCGACTCGAAGTAGTGCACTTTGGGCGATAAACTATCTTCTAGCCACTTGTGTTGCAGCTCATGTTTGCCAAAATTTCATGTTTTCCCAATTTTATGAACCGCTCTTTTTAGATTCGGACAAAAAAAATAGTATTGCTCTAAAACGAGATGGTAGTTTCTTTAACTCCGACAATAACTGAAAAATTCTTATATATCGCCACGTATCTAATGTAATTAGTGCTTGAGTAAGAAGAATGAATTCTATCAGCTATCGAATATTTACTTTGATTTATCAAGGTTCTCAAAGAACAACTATTGACACCCAATTACAATATAATGTGCCTGATGTTCATCGAAAACCTTTAATATGCCCATTATGTCTATAGTTTACTATCTTTAAACTAATAAACTAATTATAAGTTTAGTTGTCTCTTTATATTAGTGTAGATTGCCTCAGTACACTTTGCCTTGCAAAAAAACATATCGTTTACAATATAAAAGCAGAATTCTTTGTACGTACTACTGTACTTATGGTGTATGCTACTACGAGCATGTACTGTACGTACTGTCCATACTTACGTACGTACATAATAATGTCAGTTTTCTTGTCTCTCTCGTGCGTGATAACGTCTATTTAAAAGAAAAGGATTGCAATATACTTACCTGTTTATTTGTTACTTAGTTGACTGATTCGGTTAAACTGGCGGCCGATACACACAACATATACGTACGATACTGCAGACTTATCAGTTGGCATGGTTTGAATTTGCACATAAAATTAGACTAATTTATTATAACATTATTAATATTGATTTGTTTTTTTTTGTATTTTTTTTCTTTTTTTTTTAAAAAAAAAATCACTGTTATTACAAATTCTTTTATACATATATCTATAATTATACATAATGATGACTTTTATTTACTAGTATGACTATGCTTTCCCTAAAGTATAAAATGTGTAAATTACAATTTCGTGATGTGTTTGGTATAATGAAAAGAGACTGTACAAGAAATTATCAAAATTTCATTTAATAATCGGTTTTTATAACAAGACCTGATCTTGGAATTGTTACTTTTCTAACAAGAGGTGACATAGGTCGTCTTTTCAACCATTCTTGTTTATCGTTAGTATCTGAATATATTGATATAGAATCTCTTTGTAATACTAAACTTGTATGGCTTCTAGATGTATGTCTACTAGCATTAATACTTCCTTTATAAATACCAAGATCTTCCTCTGATTTTGCCCATGAAGCTTTGGCCAATGCTGCCGCATCAGGACTTATTATCGTTGAACTTGAGGCGTCATAAGAAACCGACGAACTGCCGTCTAATTCACTATGCCGACTCTCATTATAACTATTTTGATCACTGTTACTATTATAGAGTTGCCTATTATCTAGATCGTCATCCAATATCTCTTCAGCAATATAACCCATTGAACTATCTTGACTTCTGTGATGGCGCAAACCAGGATTTTTTCTTGTAAAATCAGATATATGAGGAGGTTGAAGAGTATTATTTAATGTTATTTCATCTAGATTGAGTTGTAAAAGCCGATTAAGATTAGGATTTAAACAATAACTATTTCTTGGTGTCAAAGAACTTGGATATATTGCTAAACCATTTTCTTCTGGTGGAATATTTAAATCAGAAAGTGTTGATATTGAATTTTTAGCGCTATTTCTAACGCTACCATATTTTGATGATTTTGATATTGATTTTAAACTGTTCATTGATTGTATTGAATCATGTTTTACTTCCTCAGCTTGAATAGCTTTAATGCTTGTTTTACTATCTCGATGCATGTCAATATGATTCAGATTTGCAACTGGTTTTTCAGTGATAATATTTGTTAAAGGCTGAATTGACTGTGAATTTATTATAGAGTCACGAGCACCACCTGTTGTTGAGGCCTCTTCATCACAAATTGTTGATGATCGTCTATCAGTATCTCTTCTAGGAAATAATTGACTAATTCGAAAGCTTTGTCTATACGATCTATTTGGTGAAGATGTATCACTAATTGATGAACTTGGAAGTCTGGGCATTGGCCTTAAACAACTAAAAAATTAATTTACGATAAATTATTAAAAGTTCCTATAAAAATTTCTATGTAAATATGAAATTTCTTACTTGTATAGAAAGATGCATTGAATTATGTTTTGGACAACTGGTATAGTACAATCCCAAGCTATCATGAAACCAATGTTAACGTTAGGGCTAAATGATGCCATGTCCTTGTGAATAGCACAATACGACAAGACTGTGACGATATGTAACAACATTGCTACAACTAAAACAAATGATGCGAGGCATAACTAATAAAATGAATTGAAAATTAAGAACTTAATTTGCTTCATAAAAAAAAAAAAAAAAAAGAAATATACATATATATTATATATATATTATATATATATATATATATATTAAAGCATTAATACATACATTTCTTGCAACTTGTTGTAAAGTTGAAACGGTTAATCCTATATCTGACCTTCCATTACATTCCTTTTTCTTCAATTCGATAATACGATTCCATATTATAAAAATTAATTTACACCAAAAATATATTACAGAGCCTAAAAAAATTAAACCCCATAAAGCCAAAATTATGTAATGAGCTTCTGTATATAATAATGCTAAAGAATAATCTACATTTGCCCAATAACCAGTTAAACAGGCAAATGGAAATAATGTTGCAAAAGGTGCAATCAATACAAAAAATCCAATTGCATCAACAATAAATTTATTTGGCTGCTTTCGTGACACCCCATCCGGTATTTTCGATTTAAATTTGAGAGCTGGAGTAGAATATACTAAAGATAAAATATGTATTAGTTTATTTATGAAACTGTAATAAAAATTAATAAAATTGGTGTAATATCCCTTTTGCAGCAAATTTTTTGTTGATGGTTTTCATTTGACTCATATAGTACTAGTAAGGGGTATTATTGTTATCTAGCGTTGAGTAGTTTCTTTAATAGGAAAACTCACTTATACTTATTGGGTAGATTAATGCCAATCCAATACTTATTTCGCGTGATAAATCTTGTCCAACTACATATGTTGATATAGAAATTTAACTGTTCGTTCATACGTACGTACGTACGTATATACATGTGTACAAATAAAAATGAATAAATTATCAAAGTTATAACTTACTTTCTGCCATTAAAGAGCTCGGATATCTAAAGAGTTTCTTTTAGTAATGAGCAAATTTCAATATATGACAAAGCATTAAATGTAAAAACTACATACGAGTCGGATAAAACCAGTGACATGTGCATCACACTAACTAAAAAAAATAAAAATATATATTTTTTAATAAATGGCGCAGTAATTACGTTTCACTAATAGGCGCATGGAATCCTTGATGGTCGACCAAAAAAAAAAGGGAGAAAAAAGAAAGAAACTTACGCATATTAAATACAATTGTTGTAAGGTGAAATGTTTCTTGTGGCCTTAATCTTAAAATACCTCTTTCTCGAGTGGTTGTGTGTGGTAATAAAAAGGTTTGCCCTTTACAAACCATTCGATGATATATAAATCCAAGTGAAATCATGATGATAAAGATTGAATAAGGAATCAATAATTTGTGTACCAATAAGAGCACATTTTCCTCTTCGCAACCTCTATAATTTATTCTAAAATCACAAATACATCGTAACGTTGTTATATTTAAATCATTTGAATATATATTTTCACAGGTAAGAGCGAATTTGTTATTTAAATGAACCATTATTCTTTTAAAAAGTTGTACATATGTAACGAATGAATATGAGAATAAAGATTATTATAATAATAAATAAAATTAAATACTTTTCATTAATGAATACTATTTCATTGGACAAGATGTATGCTCTTTTTTTTTTTTTTTACCGAGAATAAAGAATAAGAAATAAGAAAAATCAAACTATTAATTATTAATATTTTACATACACTTGATAATAAACATTAATGTAGTAATAAGAAAAGAAATATGTACAAATATTAGGAAAAGAAAAGGAAAATAGTCCAATACGAAAAATAAGGAGTGGGGAGAACGCATCAAATGAGGAAGAGAAAGGAGAAATGTTGGTTGCGCGGTCCAACTCGAGATGCAGGAACAATTTCAGCAAAATTCTCATATAATTTATATAAAAATACTCGTACAACTTTGCAATTCATAGATTCGTATTAGTCAACCAGTTTTGTGTCGCAACTTAAAAAGGAACGTAATGCAACTTTGTTGTAGACTATTAAGAAACTTGTGTGATGGTCTGGTTTTAATTGTCTCAAGTATCAAAAACAAACAAAATTAATTACGCGATAATGCTCAATAATTAATTTTCACTTTTTGTCCTTAAAAAAAGTAGGGTCATTGACCGTCACGCAAGATAGGGTTGCATCAAATTTTCATAGGATCCAAATTTAAATTAGTAATTTAATTTAGTTTTGCATTTCACAAATTTCTATTGACCAATTGAATTTATTATTTCTTATCGTATTTGTCTGATACCACCCTATAGGGGATCGCAAGCTTCCGAATCTAGCCTTAACGTTAAAGAGATTCAAGTACATGCGTGCACACATATGTACGTTCGTATGACTGATAACTTTGTTCATATCTGATATATCATGTAACTTAAAACCGTAGTATCTTAACACAGTGGAAAAATCTCCACATTTTATGATGTTACATAATCTGTTGAACAAAATATAAAGATTTCTATAATCCCGGTTTTTAATTAAATGTTAATTGATATGTTTTAAAGACTAATCAATAATGAAACTAAATGTAGCTACAGAAGATTGTAAATCACCCAATATTCAAATTTTTCATGCCCAATTTTCTGATATTGCTCGATATCTATCATGTGATATCAATTGTAGATATGAATAGTCCCTAATACTAGGAGCCCTTTTGTTAACAATGATACCAGCGTCACCAATAAAATTCATTGTCACATGAACATTTTGTAAGAGATTTATACTAAGACGTTAATGATTTGGACCAATTATTATGGAAATAGTGGTCTGGACCACTAGTCCCATACTAAAAAGATCTATTGATTCAGGCCATTAACGTCTTTAATTTCATCCTTAATCATATTTGAAGTTTCATTTTATTAATAAATCACCCTCTTTACATAATTTATAGTAGAAATATCAAGATTTATGTATCAAAAAAGATTTTTCATTTATTTAATCGTCTGAAATCTTGAGTGATCTTGTGTTTCACCAACTTTTATTAGGAGCGATTCCGACAACTCATATATAGCACGGAATTACTACATTAAGATTTCTGATTTTTGAATGTTAAAAGATATCGATGCCAATAAAACTTTTATCCAGTCGAATCAACCAATCAAACGAACTTCAAAAATGTTACCCTAAAAGTGGAAACGCAATTTAGGTGGATTCGGAATTTTTATATAAAACCGGTATTTATCATATACCATAATAATCCTAATTTAACTTAAATTCTATTCCCACTTACAACAATTAAAATAGAGGATGATGACAAATATGAGTGCTGCCAAGGGGAAAATGCTTTCAATTATCTATCATGTTAAATTTTCCAAGTCCGAACGCCTTAGCAGCGTTCATATTAGTGCTCGGCAAAATCAAAAACTTGATTTTCAAGTTTTTTGAATCTATCGATTTACAGTTATGTTGCAATTACAAAATCTATTTTTACTCTAATCTGACTTAAATCTGACTTTAAACTTCATGTTAAGTTACCACGAAGTCTATAGTAAGATCGGATGCCTGTTAGATTTATATATTTACTAAAAATAAAATTGTATTTAATGCCCAATACAGTAAATTGATATATTCAAAAACTTGCAAATCAAGTTTTTGTTTGATTTTGCCGTGCACTAGCTCATATATTCATAAATAACTAAGAACTATTCCAAAATGTAGATATATATTACTGATTCTAAATGAAGAAACTATTCCAACCAGGGCACAAATCTTATTGTAAAATAGCAGAGATTTCCGTTTGCATGTGACAATTTCCGGTCCGAGCATCTAGATTTCGATTTTAAAAAACCATTTGAAAAAAAGCATATTACATCACCCGGAAATTTTGTGTCCTGATTTCAACACGTACGTAGATAATATATTTTTATATTCATCAGTGTATAAATTATTAATCAAGAGGTCTCATCACTAAACCGACCATTTTATATTAAAATTTGAAAAAAAAGATTTTATTTATTTTAGGTAGTTTTTAATCAAATCTATTATTAACGTTAACCTTAAAAAAATATTATTAATATATAAGTTATATATATATATATATATATATATATAATTTATATTTAAAAAATATATATATATTGTATTATACTATAAAAACCTGTACTATATTATAATTTTGAATACCAAGATTTATAATATATTGGTCATACGATGATTTTTCATCAGAGTTCGTGTCACTCCCCACGTGCAGCGTAGCGGCATATGGTGACATGAGCTCCGATAAAAAAAAATTTTTGTACCAGTATTGATGTTACTGTTTATATTATATTATCAAGTAAATTCTTTGGCGTGATATTTTGCAAAATGATGTTATTTTACGACAAAAATATCAAGCCAAAAAATTTTACATGATTATATTATAAACAATAACTTAAAGATATTTGATATAAGTTATCTTGCATTTTTAATATTTCTTTTTTAATCTCGATTAGAAAATAATATAGTACTCCAAATTAATTCTCATCAAATGCACCAAATTTGGTCAAATATATTTAATAAGAACTACATCGGCAAAAAAATATATATATAAACCTCCATAAGTTTTTATACAAGGGGTAATATTATGAAAAACTTACAATTACATACTTCAAAGTATTATGTAGGTATAATAAATTTGAAAGTTTATACTCTACTAACTTCAGAGTATTTTATATGGTAATTATTATGAACATTTATGCATAGTAAATTCAAAACATAGTGAAATATATTTAAGTCAAAAACTTTTAAAAAATTTTGAGATATTATGAACAAATAAAACTCTAAAACATGCATAAATATATATATAATTCAAAAAAAATGCAGCAAATAAAAAATTTTATTCAAAATAAATATACTAAATATATAATAATTTTTTTTTTTTGGTATTAAGGTGAGGCTTTGCTTATATCTTTATTTAATAATTTATATAAGTAATTACATAAGACTATATAAAAACTTAATTTGTATACTAACAAATAAATATAAATTACATGCAAGAATAAAAGCTCAGACTAATTTATCTGTAACCTAAGCCTACTAGAGTGATCAAAACTTATTTAGATTTAAATAGATAGGATATGGTTAATAGATATACTATATTTAATTCACATAGTGGACCAAATATTTAGCTTTAGAGAAGTTTGTTTTAGTAAAAAACAGGTTTTAGATTCAGAGTATAAATAGTTAGCAAAGCTACAAGAGCAGCTAATAATAGATATAGCTTTGTTTCTTCTATAGATATAAGATAAGAAAAAGTAAAGTAATATATTAAGTATAAAGCAAGTAAAGATTTAGTAAGCTTTTTTTTATTGTAAAAAGTTAGTACAGTATAAGATCTATATATTATTATAAGTTAAGTTAGAAACTTTAAGAAGTATTTGTATAATTAGTTGAAAGGCAAGTAAATAAAAAATCTCAAAAGAGTTAAAAGATTGAATTAGAGGTTTAGGGATAAGGTCTTTAAGTATAAAATGAAGTAAATAAGGATACTGTATAATATAAAAGATAAGAGATTAAAAGAGAAATATAAAGAGATTATATATATTAGATTGTTAAATTAGTATGAAGTAAGATTAAGGCTAGTATTAGAAATAATCTTATGAATTAAAAAGTTGATATTTTGAATTAGAAAAGTATTGTTAGGGCATGTATATCAGTGAGAGAGGGTATCTAAGTTATTATAGTAAAAGCAATTAGAAGATAAGAATATAGAAGAGTATATAGAGTGAAAATAAGAATTAGTTGGTAAAATATTTAGAAGCAACTTAATTTTAAAAAATTTAAGATTATTTAGTTTAAAATTAGTGAAGTTATATGAGATTTTTTTGGTTGTTATTGAAGTATAGCCAAAAAGTCTACTAGTTAATTAGGTAAGAAAAGTATAACTATTTCTAAATATGCTATTGAGAAAACTATAATACAATAGTATATACTTTGCAAATTGGTTTAATAAAATATCTAGTAAGGCTTTTAATAAAAGTATTTTTTCAAAAAAAAGTAGAGTATAAATTGTAAAGATTTATATAATTAAATTGTAAGATAAAAAAGATGGAATAGTTATTTGCAAACAGGTTAGCAAAATCATTAAAAAGATTATTTAAATAAGCTTGAACTTCATAGAAAGTAAGTTGAATATTAAAAAATTTACTATAGTTTAAGTTCATTCTCTATTTTTTTCTATTTTAAATTACTCTTTACTCCTGTTTGTACTCCCAAATAGTAGTACACCTCTTTTTTTAGAATTGTTTTATTTAATTAGAATTGTCTTATCTAGAGATTGTACTCATCAAGAAAATCTCTACCCAGGTATTATTAAATTATCTGGTTATTCAGGTAATTTATTATAGCCATATATTAAAATATTTACCCGAGTATAATCTCTAGTCTTATCTACAAAGTTCTTGAGTAAAGTTGTCAAAACATTTGCCAGAAATACTCTTTTTTAGAAGGATTTACTTAACAAATTAGAAAAAAAGTTTTTTATATTTTAAAAAATAGTTAAATCTATTTGAATCCATTTACGTCTATTTGAATCTATGAATATTAAATATTTAAAATATTAAAAATATTAAATATTTACTAGGCCCGCCTACCTGCCAACCTCTGAATCCATACTTTATAAATACTTTTTACGAAATATCTTATGATTCGTAAAACATTTGCATAATACTTTTTTTTTAAAAAAAAATTACTTTTTTATTATAAATATAATATTTCACTATCAAAAAATCAGATATAAAAACTATCTCTAGCTATTTATATTCACTGTGCAAAATAATTAAAGATAATTAGTAGCCTAAGAACTTTACTTAAAGATAAAGCTTTTATTGTTTATTACATTCTGTTTTAACTAATACAAGTACTGTATATGAAAAAAAAGTTGATAATATATTTTAAATATAGCAATCTCTATAGAAAGGCTAAAATAATTAAAGTATAGTCTTTTGCTTAATTATTTACTCAAATATAATTATTAATATTTATTATTAAATACAATTAAAATAAAAGATAATTAATTATCTAAAGAATAGTAAGCTTCACTAGTATAAAGTTTTAGTTATATTGTTTTATTCATTTATTTATTCATCTATTATATATTTGTTTGTTTATGCTTTACAAAATTCATTATTATACATATATCCACATCATTTATATACACCTTTTATAGAACTATAATATAGCTATAAAAATTAACCAATTAGATAAAGTAAGATAATTATGATAAAAAATTTAATGGTTCTGTAGCTAATTTAATATGTAACATTATCCGGCAAACTCATATGATCATGAAAAAATTTCTTTCTGTTATTTTTTTCATGTATTATGATATAATTATATTATTCCAATATTCAAAAAATAAAACTCAGTAAGCGACTCCCTACCAATCATGATTATAAATTGCCGGATAACACCAATATTAGGCAAATTGTCGAATACGGTAATTTGACAAATGATTGGCTACACGTGCTGCAAAACGGCACATGTTCATTTTCCAAATTACCATTATTCGACAATTTTTGCCTAATATTGTATATATAATATTCTAATTTTTTTCATCTAAAAAAAAAAATTAATATTTACATTAGTATAAAGTAAAAAGTAAAAAGAATATACTGTATCTAAATTTTATATGCTAAAAAAAACTTTTAAATAATAATAGCCAATTTCCCTTAAGATTTATAAGTTATTTGCAATTCCTGATTTCTTTTTTACCTTTATCTTTTTGACTTCGTGTTTGTCACTCTTTGAAAATAATAAATATAGTTAGTTTAAAAAATACTCAATTGAAGAAAAAAAAAGCAGAATTAATAGCAACTATTTTGTATATACTGCTAAAACTTGAAATAAGCTACTACTTAATTAAGCTTATCTTATATATTATGTAGTTGACTATTGTTCTATATGAATGCTGCCAAAGGAAAACCTAAATACTTACTTATAAAATTTATAAGTAAGTATTTAGGTTTTCCTTGGCAACACTTATATAAAGTGATTAAGGTTCTTAGATTTCTTGCACTATATAATATTTTATAATAAAAACTTTAATTCTCTATAAACAAGATGATAATAATATAAAGGGTGCGGCGACCTAGTGAAGTGGTGGGGTTGCTGCACCCCCAAGCGGCAAGTCTAGAGTTCGAATCCCACAGACG
>CAJVPU010000285.1:0-19375 GCA_910591775.1 Dentiscutata heterogama | reverse complement strand
TAGACTAACTCTAAACCTAACTCTAACCCTAACCTAACCCTAACTCTAACCCTAAACTTTAGTTGCAACAACATAGTTTAAATAATAGGGTGTTATATATAACACGGTGTTATAAATATAATATTTCTATTTTATTTAATAAATTAATAGATATACAAACATATATATATTACATAAGACAATTTTTTGTTAAAAATAAAAAATAAAGCCTGAATATTCTAAGTGCAATCAAATTTATTATTATTATTTTTATACTACATTTTTGTAATTTAACTATTAGCTAATAATTATATATTAATCAATTTAGGTTTAATCTGAAAGCTTCTAAATCTTGCAAAGCCATGCAAGCCGGGCATATGGTAACCGCTGCAGAAGATATATCCTATATGGTTTCATTCTCAACACTATTAGCCTCCTATGAGCCACAAACAACATTATTATCTCTATCCAACTCAACTAATCAGCCTGACACAAACTTATATTTGAACAACGAACTACTCCCAGACTCAGACCTAAATGATAATTCACAACATAGCTATGATGACCAACGTCCTGAAACTATTACACAAATAACTGAGAATTTAGGCCCTATAGATCCTCTTTCATGCTATAACAAATTTCTTTTTTATCATAGACTTCCTCCACTAGAACATCCACAAACTATTTTCACTTTTCTTCAATATATTAGACATATTTCCCCTCATACTACTCACCAGATCTTATAAAAATTTCAAACTTCAATAACAAGGATCACGATAATGAATATACTGAGGCACATATTTATCTCCCACATGAGCCTTACCCACTTTCTAATCACTTTATACCTCTTTTTGCTTCCTTACTTGATTGGTTTAGATATATTCCTCTTAAATCAAAACAATCTCTCTCTTCAACACCACTACTTAATCCAACTTATTACCCTCTTAACCTCTCTATCTGTACTTACAATATCTGTGGTTTTAACCAACAACTCAAACAACAAGTTTGGGAAGATTACTGTCTAACCAACAACCTAAATATCATTAGCCTAACCAAAACCAAACTCACACACAATTCATTTTACTCAAAACCATTAGCAACCCCTCTTATATATACTTCTGGTCATGTACAAATAGCTCCAAAGCTTGTACTGCTGTAATGATACGTAAACACCTTACTCCTTATATCCACAAAATTAATATCCATCCCAGATATGCTATATCTATAGACTTTTTCTTTAAACATGACTTTAAATATCGAATTATTTCTACTTATCTCTCTAGCAATGATCCTATTACTAGACTGCATACTCAAAACCTTATTATCCAATGGATTCAACAGGCAACTTCCTCTAACTTGCTCTCTATTGTTCTAATACCACCACAGAATCAACACTCTCCTCTTCTAATAAATTTAAACTCCTTTAATTTTTTAACTTTAACAACATATACAATCTTGCTGCTCACACCTCATCATTATCCCCTACTTGGCATAGCTCTAGATACAGTAGCGAAATCGATTTCATTTAGTGCTATCATACTATTCTTACTTACTTAACCTCCTTTGAAACTGATGACACTAATGCCAACTCCCTTAGTGATCACAAAATCCTCATCTCTCGCTGGGTATTCCTCTATGCGCTACAAGGCCAATGCAGACATAAAACTCATACTCGTCATAGAGTTTTTAACTACAAAGCCATGGACTCTGCAAAATGGGAAGATTTCTCTAATCAAGTTTATAACAATTTCTTGTCAAACTCTACTCCTCTTTCTCCAGATACTGATGAATCTATTGAAGCTACTTGGTACAAGATCCAAACCAGTATTATCTCTGCAGCCCTAAAACACATTCCTAATAAAAGATTCACAGTTCACAACTTTCAACACATCTTCTCTTGCAAAGCTTCCTTACTACACTCTAGCCTTAAAAAACTTGGCAATATCATCAGACATATTAAACACTCACTTAAATTCAACTCATCTATTCCTACACACTTTAACTCCACTATCTCTCTACTTAACAACTCCCTTAACCTTCAAATATCTCCTATCCCTCATGACCACAACCTTCTATCATTGTGGTTATCTATAGCCAATGAAGAATGGAAGAGTATCTATCATGCTAGGAATATTGAAAATATCAAAGAAATTAGACAACACATTAACGAATCCATCAATAAATGCTGCACTAAACTTCAAACTCATCCCACTTCAATGATCAACAGCATCCTTAACCGGCACAAAAATCTAGTTAAATTTAATAATATTAAATTCAACAATGATATTATTACTAACCCTATAACTATTAAGTCACATATCCAACAACACTTTGATGATTGAACTGCCCACTATGACATTAATCAAGATATCTTCCAATCTGACTGGCAATCAGAATATAGCCCTAAAACAGATATCAATCCCAACTAGTACTCAAGCATCCTGTCCAACTTTACTCAAGAAGAAGTTATCTCTACTATTAGCCAACTTTCTAATAACAAAGCATGTGGCCCTTCTGGTATCAGCTATGAAATGATCAAACATGCTAGATCTTTTTTCATCTTAGCTATTACCTCTTTATTTAACTGCTGTCTTACCCTTCAATCTATACCCAAGCAATAGAAAGAAGAATGCATTTTTCCTATAGCCAAAAAACCCATCTTCGATGGCAATTTATCTAACACAAGGCCTATTAGCTTGGTTGAACATATTCGTAAACTCTAGAGGTCCAATCCGGATAAATCTGTCATCCATTTATCTATATCTGAATTTATCTGGATATCCATTTACTATTGGTATCCGGATAATCCGACAAATATTCGGATAATTATCCGGATATCAATAGTAAAACGGATATCCGAATAAATTCAGATCTGGATATCCAATAGATAAATGGATAAACGGATAATGGATAGGAACTCTAATCTGGTATAGGTATAATTATCGATTTTTCTTTGCTATGAGATTACTCCTGATAACTTTTGCAAAAGTAGAAAGAATTTATAGCTTTCATAGCTATTGATTTTTATTCGTATTTGTATTATTTAACTATGATGTTTTTGTATGTTGTCATTCTGGCAACTTTTTTTATAAAATAAAGAGGGGGTGCTATGCCCTCGCCAGTTTTTATTTTTACACGATTTTTATAAAATAAGGAGAGTTATGACATATCATACTATTATTCTACTAACTCTACCTTCCCGCCAATTCTTATGCCGTTTATTGTCAGGGTAAATTTATGATCTAAGAAAAAAGTTAACTTTAATAATTTGGACATAAGACTTGCGAATAGACAGGGTTATGCATATTCAATAAATACTGAAAAACAGGTTTTTAAATCTTTTTATGTGGAGTAGTAGGTACTCCCATCCTAGCTTCGAAGTTTTGCTTGTGTTCTAAGAAATCGTCATTTATCTAATATTTTTTTTCGGCATTTCAAATTTTTGTTGAAAGAGAAGAATAAGAGAATCTATATCTAATTCATTTCTAATAGTATTGAAAGACTCTGCAATTAAACTTTGATTGACATTCTCATTAGATGTATGATTTTGGCGAAGGCCTGTCGTCAAAATACAAAAATATTGAAGCATAAAATATTTTGGATCATGGGAAACAAAAATTATTTTAATAAAAAATTACATATTTTAGCTCTAAGAATAGATTGATCTTTATTTATTTATATAATAAGGTATTACAATCATATTTTTTCTAAAAGGTGAATAATATTTGACATGTCTTATATATTAAAACGTACAAAAAAATTCTCTAGCATATATTTATCTCTTCATGACTTTCGAAGGTGATGGCTTTGTTTGAATAATTTCATTATATTTCCTTTTCAAAATCTGTACAGAATCAGCATCATATTCTGTTGTCACATTATTTTTTGTTTCTACTTTAATGATCATCTATAACAGAATTAATTTAGAATAGGTCAATTAAAAGATATTCATAAAATTATAAAATGTAACTTACCATAAATTCCAATAACCTTGGTATTAGTGTTTTGAACCATCAACCGAAAGTTCAACCGGGGCTGATCCGGGTAGACTTCCAGGTATTCCCAGCCAATCGCTGATGTTTGTTTACATCGGGTAAAATAGGATTGACGCATCCTATTTTACCCGATGTAAACAAACATCAGCGATTGGCTGGGAATACCCGGAAGGTCTACCCGGATCAGCCCCGGTTGAGCTTTCGGTTGACGGTTCAAAACACTACTTAGTATACCTGATTTCATCTCTGAAATCATATTTGGATTAGAAGCAATGTTTAAACTTCCATATTCTTCATATACATATACTCCATCTTTCCACATTATAAGCATTTTGATTTCGAAGAGATAACCCAATATTCCGAAAACAGACCGATTATTGTAATTCATGTCACCCTTTCCCATGGCCCGTAAAATTCTAACATTTAAACAATCTCTCATGTCTCTATACAATTTAAAAGAATCGGTTGCTAGTTTTGTTAAATCACATTGAGTGGGGGGTCCGGCTTGTTCTCCAACAAAAATTTCTTCACCCGTTTTCCACATCCACGCCAACAAGTCCGCAGATTTTCCATCAACTACTCTGTCTAAGATATGATTATATCCATAATTTTTTCGATACTTCGAGGCCTGTACGGGAACTTCCATGCTAAAATAAAAGTAAATTTAATATAACATAATTTTGAAAACAATATTATGATAGCTTAATTAAACTTAATGCCTACGCCCTCCAATCAAGACCTACAAATTCTTGTAATGCCCTTGAGAAAAAACGATGTCCAAATTCTGACCAATAATGATGCTCACTGCTGTTTGGAGCACTAATATCTGGGACCGGTTTTGAGAATGATTCGATCCTATAAATATAAGATGTTAGGAATAATAGGCAATTAATAGCGAGAAACCTCGAAAAGCACTTACAATGGAAGCATAACTCGATTCAAATATTTTTTTATTTTTATTAGCTCTTTATCCTCCTCTTTTACAACTCCCAACTCTTCTGTAATACAGATCCAGTCTGATATATTTTTAATCGACCCACTTTCGGTCGTTTCCTACATAATAATAGAATCAATAATTACTGCAAATTACGAATACAAACAATAATATAATTAATTACCTTAAAATACTCCAATAATATCATGCCAACCTTCTGGCAATTCAACATTCCTCTTTGGTTTTTTTGATAATAATTTTATGTAATCATCAAATGACAAAAATTTAGAAAACCCGCCTTCCCCTCGAATATCCATTACATCATCAATCGTGTAACTATATATTGAGCATCATTAGTTATAGGTTATAAATATGTCCTAAGCAATCCAAATACTTACGAAAATGGATTATTTTGCTGGGATTCTTTATATTTTATAAAATGCGGAATAAATTCTCCAAAGTACTGCTTAATACAATCTACTGATTATTTATTATATACCTCAAAAAATTAGCATTAAACAAATACCTTGGATTCATCCAGCTTGGCTAAACTCATAGCAGACATTCTTAGTATATTTTCGTCAATTGAAATTTCCGGGTTGTATGTGTTACTGACAATTTGATGAGGGGGGGTTCGAAATCCATCTTTACAACAAATAATAATTCCAAGAGCAGTTTAAATAATAATACCTAAAAGTAAGACAAAAAATGGTGCGTCTTACCGTTTTGCGTATCATTTTTGTTTATCGATTCATAATAATCAGTCCCTGGTGATGGTTCTTCCTGAATGGGTGTTATATTAGGCTCACTAGCGTAATCATTGCTAGTGATTTCGAGATCTTCACGAGTTCGGCCCTCTAACCTATGACTTATATATTCCTGTTCAGATTTATATCGCTCCGTTTCCTCTTGTATAGCAACGCTTCGAATTTCTCGCTAACATGACAGATTAAAATGAAATTATAACTGCTGATATAATATCATAAATATAACAAGTTAAAGACAAATATACTTTATTTATTCGATCCATGACGGCTAGCGTTGATATCTTTCTGTGATTTCCCATAATAAAGTATTTACAGGATCATTGTTACTATTCTAGAATAAACAGTAAAAGATAGTATTAGAAAACATCATCACAAATAATTTAATTGATTACCCACACATGTTATAATGGAGCAAAAATGCCTAGATTATAACATGCATCCCATTTCGGGCAACAACACGAGTTGCCTTGTGCGATGAATCGCTCAGAACACGACTGCAGGGTATGGGCAAATGGCAAATGATAATGGTGCTACCGACGCATACTATGGTGGGACCTAAAGAGTCTAGACCATAGTATACTTCTCACTTCAGGCAACAACACGAGTTGCCTTGTGCGAACGAATCGCTCAGAACACGACTGCGGAGCATGGTATATGCACCTATAATAAAAAGAAAGGTTGACCTCTAAAGCATTTTTCAAGGTGGTCGCCTTGGCAAAAAGATTACTCCTTCTTGGTATATTTTTAAGGAGGATACCAAGTTCAAGACTTAAGGATCGATGCGCTTCCTCTTTTGTGCATCCAGGATTAGTTTCGATAAAGTATATGTCCCAATCGATCAAACTTCTCCCCGAGTTTGGGTCGCGAATCCAATATGCTAGAAGTGAAAGGTGAAAATATTAAAGGTGCTGTGATTATTGAAAGTTTGAGCAGAGGCTGTACCTGTATGACAAAGGTTTAAACTTTCAACTAAAGTGGGAGAATTCGCAGGCTTGGACATTTGTCGCGTGTTGAATAAAAAACGTGAAACGTTTTATATGTACAATCAGATCCCGATTTTACCACACCATCGGTTATACAAACCTGTAATAAGTGTTTGTGACCCGTTTACAAACTATATTTCGCCTATTTATTTCACGAGTTTTATCCCCGCCAATTCATTTCTCTTATTGCCAATTTAAATTAGAACATCTTTAATAGTAAAAGACATAAAAATAAATAAAACAGATATTAATAAAAAATGAGTTTGAGATGAAGATATATATGTTTAAGAAGTATAATATTTATATATTGGAGGATTATTGATAACAACCAGTTTATTGAGGTCTACCAACTATGCGGGTTCATATAAAGATCCTAAAAAATTAAGATTATAAGTAGTTAAAAAACTTTCTAAAAGTTGTAAAAATAGAAAGGTGATTGTTCGCTTGAATAGAGGTATTGTTATAAATAATAGTATTGTTAGAAGCAACTAGTGTTCTCTGTCTGTTCCAGGAGTTATTAATAATAATGCCAAGTTTTGTTTATTATGCTAATTAAAAAAATCAGTAGAATTATCAGAGAATAACTACACTGTTTATGCTTGTGTGGTCTCAAAGTCTGGCTTGAAAATCAATATAGTAAATATGAATAAATCAAATAAAATAACTTATAAATTTTACATAACTATCACCTTTAGAACTATAATAAAGAGAATAATGTTCTCAAAAATTTTTTAATGTTCTCAATATAGAAAAATTAAATTTGTATAATATCAAAAAAAATTATTTAATGTTCTTAGATAGAGAACACATTTTAATAAATTATGTTCTTAAAATTTGATTAGTGTTCTCGGAGAACAGTGAGAACATTGAATTTCGCAGTTTGTATTGGAATTAACATGATTTTTATCATTGCTATAAAAAAATTCTTTTACAAAACTTGGTTTGTATTGGAATTATCGTGATTTTTATCATGAGTTACTGTAAAAAATTCTATTACGGAACTTACTTGTTATTCCGGTAACCATAGTATTTGGTTGGGTTAGTTTGTATTGGAATTATCATTATTACGAGTTATTGTAAGAAATTTTGCTACAGAACTTACTCACTATTCAGTAACTGCGATGTGTGGTTAAAGTTGAGTTAGAATTATCGCAATTTTTACTGTAAAAAATTTGTTACATGACTTGCTAATACAATATATAGTGGTTAAAGTTAAGTTGTATTGATACTTATTTACACGTTGATTAAATTTTAATTAAAATTTTTTATTATAAAATTTTTTGCCGAGTCTCCGGGACATAGAATTTTTCAATTAATAAATTTTTTTAATTTGTAAAAAAAAATTGGGTTGGCGGGTCAATATATAAAATTAGATGTTATGAGAACCAAAAAAAACTTGGCTGCCCTAATAAAAAAAAAAAATAAAAAATTAAACAAATAAAAAAAAAATAATAAATAAAAAAATAAATTAATAAATGAAAAAAAAAATTATTACGTAAATAAGAAAAAATAAATGAGAAAAAAAGTTGAGAAAAAAATTAATAAGCCTATCAATCGGTGATTCGGGTGGTTCAAACTCTAATTAGATAATTATCAAATATTTTTGTTCAAAGAATAACTCATTGAAATAAAGACAGCCAATCAAAATCGAAAATCTACTGTAACAAATATTACTATATAAACAGTTATACTGTATACGTATTTATTATTAGATTTGTCTTAGTATAAATACAAGTACGTTAAATATTTGCATACGCATATTAATTTTTTTTTAAAAAAATTTTTCTTTTAGATGGCTTTAAAATATTAAAAAAATAACTTTTTTTTTTTTTTTTTAAGCTATTCACCAATTTCCATTAGTAGCGGCTATTACAGCTTCTTCCAAACTTATGTGGAAGAATTTCTTTCCTTTTGAAATAGTAGATGTATCATTATTATCAATCACAATTTCTGAAATTTCTTCAGATTTTTTAAGTTCCGAGGATATTTTAGTTTCTTGTGATTTTTTACTTTCTAAATCGTTATTTTCTGTGGTATTAGTTCCAATGTCGATCAAAGAAGCTTTCTGATCTGCTGAACCAAAGCCAGCAATTATCAATGATCTTTGTATTGATTCGTTAAGAATATTCGCGAAGTGATATTCAACATCACTACCAGCATGTCTTTTTATAGTTTTCTTAGCATCTATTAAAGTTTGTACAGCCGTCGAGTCTACGATGTGAACAGCCGAAAAATCGAATATTATAGCTTTTAATGGTGGTAACTCGGAGTTTTTGGTAATTTCCTTATCAAAAATATCCCTAGCTTCATTCCATGGTAGTTCGTTTGCATTTTTAGGTAACTCAGTCACTCGCCGAGTATTTTCTTTTACATAATTGATTATTTGGCCTTCAACATAGTCAGCATTTGGATAGGTAAACATTCGATCAAGTCTGAAGATTAAGATACCACTTGGTGGGCTTTGAGCTTCATCGAAAGGAGCTTTTAACGGAACATAAGCATATTTTTTGGAGGTGACACCATTGAACGAAGCAATCGCAATGCGACCAATAGTTTCGAATTGTGGACGTGATAACTGTATGAGAGTTATTGCAAGTGAAAAACCAACAGAAGCATAAATTCCGATCTATATTTGTGATATACAAGCATTAATACTTTGATGATAAATAAAATAGAATATTAATTTAATGAGTACATACTTCGACACTAAAAAAAAAATTAAAGATAAAACCAACTACGAAAACAGCGAAATCCCAAACTAAAAATAATTGTTAAAATTCGTTAGCGTTAAATAAAATGATAATATAAATTGAAAAAATTTTTTGAATACTGTACAATTAATTTCCCATAATTGTTTTATATAGCTGGGTTGAGCAACCAGATCGACCACAGCATGAATAATAACAGCACTACACAAAATAAAAAACTTTTAATAATGATCTTACGATATTACAAAAATAAAATTTATGAATTCATTTAATACATTTAAAATGCTATTTTCTCAATGAATATTCGAATCTTTTTTATTCATTAAGCAAGCATTTTAAAGTAGCTAGTGCAACGCCTGTAGATCTCCCACAAAACAATCTCCCCCTAACGTGACCTAACCCTAACCCTAAAGGTTTCATTAGGGTGGGAAAATTTTTGTGGGAGAGCCAAAATTTAATTTAGCGTATTGCCTAAATAGGTGGGGAGTACATACCTCAGTGCCGAATTAGGAATATAATAAAATACAGGTGTTAAAGCATAAAGTGCCAAGATTACCAAGATACCAGAAAATATACCAGCTAAAGGAGTTCGTACACCAGATTTTGCTTTGACAGCACTACGAGAAAAAGAACCGGTAGCTGGGTATGCGCTAAAAAAACTGCCTATAATATTTGTGATACCAATAGCAATACACTCCTGACTAGGCTTAACTAGTTTTTTTTTTTTTTTTAAATAAAAATGTCAGGAATATTTATACAATATTATATAGCAAATAAATTATACCATAGAATTTAAACATACCTTTGTAATCATTAATCCTTCCAAAACTTTGAGCAATAGCAATGTGTTCCAGAATTAAAACTACACAAATTCCAGGGAGGTACGGGGCGCAAATGCCTAAAATTTCACTATTGAGTTCCTTTACACCGACATCATTGAGTCCGGAAGGTACAGTTTTTAAGATATTGAGGGGATTTGTAGATTTTCCAATATTGAGCAGGTAGGCAATTAAAGTGTAGAGAACCACCACCAAAAAGTTGCGTAAAGTGCTGGTGAAGAAGAATATCTTTTGTGAATTAGGAAAACGGCCAGAGAGGTATGACATTCCAAATTTAATAGTATATAACAACAATAAACAAGTCAATCCAACAGAAGCATCAATAGTTGTATGGCCCAAATTTCTAAGAGTGTTTCCAAGAACTAGGTATGTTGGATCCCTAGTATTTACGTTGGTTATACCCAATAAGCCAGCAACCTTTATGATAAAAAAAAAATAAAGTTTTTAGAATACAAATAAAATAAAATAAATAATAAAAATAAATTAACTTAATAAATATTACCTGGCTGATAGCAATGTTAATAGCAGAACCAGTAGTGAAGCCAGCAATGACGGGATTAGAAACATATTTAACAATATAACCGATACGTAGTAAACCAATTAAAAGAATTATAAGTCCAGTCAATAGACTAAAGGTTGCAGCAATTCTCGTATTTGTAAAATCTTTATTATCTTTAAGAATTGTCGACAAGGTTTGCCCTGTGAGCAAGGACACGACCGCGGTAGGGCCAATAGTCATATCTTTCGAAGTTGCGAAAAGACAATATACAATGACCCCAACAAAAGAAGTATATAAACCATATTGTACGGGTAATGTCGCGACCTTTGCATAAGCCATACTTTGAGGAATGACCACCAATCCTACGGTTATACCGGCTATTAAATCACTGATAAACCAAGTGGTATTATAACGACCGATCCAACTAAAGATTGGAAAAAGAGATTTTACATATTCGATAGAAAATTGAGGGATTTGACTGACAGTTTTGTGAACTTCATTTTTTATGTTTTTTCTTTTTGGTTCATAAATGTAATTAGGATCAGCCATTTTCGACAGTTGGTTTAATTTGCATATTACAGATGAGGCGATTTTTATAAAAAATTATGAAAATATCTATTAGTTGTACAGGTTTTACATTAAAGTTAATTATGCCTTCCTTTTTATCTTTATTTGTCAAGTATGTAAATATTTATATCGCATCATATCTGTGATCAAAAGCGTTTTGTGCACAATACTTTTTCTGGAATAATTTTCTTGAGCTTTCTAAGATTGTTTTTTTTTCCGAGCGATTTGCGATTTACTTACTTTTAAGAGTATCAATGCCTTTTTCAATAAAGAGTTGCTAATAATTATTCCCAGAAAGCGTTCTTGAATTCCTAATGGATCTACGCACTAAAATTTTTAACCGATCAAATACATTTATCTACATATAATAATAAATATCAACGGTAACGAATTACTGATCATGTGTTTCCATCTTTTATTATAAACAATTGATAATTGCCTTTTTAGGATATCATTTAATAACAGCACATTTAATCGTTACCTCCTCGTTACATCCATCGTTACGATAGCATAATATATTTAAATTACTAAGGGTTAAAGGAGAAATGTTCAGTTAGAAAAAATATTCGTAACGATAATGATTCGATAACTTTACGCACTGTACATACGTACATACATACTTCGCGATCATATATATAAATTATCATCATTTGGATATTTAATTTTTTTAAAAAATTGTTAGTATTAGAGTAAGGTAGGGCAAAATTTTGTACGTACGTAAAGAGTTTTTATTTGTTATAATATCAAAGATTTATAAGCAAAAATCGAGTTTAACGTTACATTTTATTGTTCGTGTAGTATCTACATAACTAATGCTGTTTGGCTGCATTTGAATCAAACTTGCGCGGAGTACATAAATGTACGCCGATTTTTAGATCAAAAATTTTGTGTATTTTTGATCTATTTTAGGCGTATGCCTATATTTGCAAAGAAATTTCCATCAGTAGATCATAAGATCAAGTGTAATGTGGATGTAACATGAAATTTGAAGGCTTTTCTTTTTTACGTTCTAACGCCAAATAAAAAAATTCTTTTAAAATTTTTTAATATATGCTGTCATTTTATTCTAGCTCTAATCTTAACCCTAGTACGTATTATTAGCGTAGTGCAAATTAACCAATAAATCAATGATTTTGCCTTTTGGGGTTTGTATTACTTGCAGAAAATAAGTTTCAGTAAATCCCTAACACTAACACTAACGCATGCTAATTAGATTTAATAAATTAGCATTTAATGCAGTTTAACGGTTACACTAACGTTCGCGCTAAACTATAAATTGTTAATATTTAATATAATGCCTGTATGCCAGAGCTATTATTAATCGGGGAATTTTCGGATATTAAACTTTTAAGATGCACCAATCCTCTTTAAATTTACATACAGTATACGTATCGATATGTAATTTTATCGAATCTTACGCAAAATTACACAAAATTACTAACATCCCTAGGTAATAGATCTATCACAATATATGGCTAATATATGAGTGACGCAAGAGAAAATCTGCAATCAAAATATCTTAAAATCATGTATTTGAACACAAGATTTTTATTACTATTCGAATCATCTTCCTGAGACGATTCAAATGGGATTAAAACAATAAGTGTTCAATTTACTGGATTTTTTAAATTTTTATTGAAAGGAAATATTCAAAGAACATGATTTAGTAAGTTTCTTTTTGCATCTCACATATCAGATATCTGATATAGCATACGCGTACGTAAGTATGTGTGATTTACAATTCGCACACCGATGTGTACAACAAACATTATTAACGCAATTTCAAACAAAACACTGCAAATGTGTGACTGACGCCCAAAGAATTTTATCGGTTAAATTTTCCATCAAACAGTTTTTTTGGTAACCATTCACAATCTTATTATGTAAATTTAATTGAATTTGATTCATTATCTTTTCGAATATGATACCTTTTTCACTTAAAATCTTTAAATAATTTCACAATTTATAAACAATTAACTTTTTTATTATATTTATTATTATAATGGTTATACTTGAGTTCCTTGTGCTAATGCTTAATCTGGATACAATATATATCTGTCTGTTTTTTGCCAGTTTACAAATTGTTAGCCTGCCTATAATGAAATTCAGATAAGATTAGTGAATATATCTCAATAAAATTTTTCTCATTATAATAATTTAACATAATATGCCAAATGAGGCATTGCATATGAAACATTGACATAATTTACATTTCTTTGTAGAAACAAAAAATTTCTCGTAACACTAGATTTTGTTTACTATGTGTGATAAAGCTATATGCACAAATATTTACATGACATTTTATCGGAAGATTATTTTTCGAGTGTTTCACCATTTTAATACTTTATATCGTTGAAAATACAAATAAACTCGAATTTTATTTGTTCCAAAATCTTGAACAGATGTATACGTGGTAGTCAATAATATATTTCTTCTTATGGTTTATTTATATGAATTGAAATTTCTATATTGTTCATCCAATAAATTTTATTTTTTGCATATTTGGCATAGTAAGTTCTATTTTTTTGGAAAATTATTGCAAGATTTATATATTAAATAATTTTAATAATTAGAGGAAATTTTATTTGTAACAGCTGTTGCATGTAATACTTCTGTAGTTGGTTAGAGTTAGAGTTAGGTTATATACATTTTTATTACTAAGTATGTAGGCTGTTACAAAACATTTATCATAATGTTACAATTAGACTCGTCCATAATTAAATATTATATGAATGTTGCCAAGAGAAAGCCTGGAATTGTTAGTTTTCCAAAATTTCATTCCAGAAACAGCTTATAAGAATTTGATCTAAAAGCGGAGTTTCCGGATATTGAGAATTCCAGGTTTTTTCTTGGTAGCACTCATATAATGCTAACTTTTATTATTATTTTTTGCAATTTGTAAAGTATTGATTTCTATTTAGCTTATTGTTTTTAGTATTTACTATTCGACATATGATTATGACGCAGCTAGTGCTCGGACATTGAACCTAGTTGCCACACAAAAAATGCAATTTTAGTCTGCATTAAATTAATTTAAGCCAATGACTTCAAAATTCTTAATTTTTTGGCTGGAAATTATTATTATTATTATTTTTTAAAAAAAAGGCAATTTCTATTTGTACACTATATGTATGTACACGAATATGTTTATAAAACAACTTTGAGATTCTAACAAAAAATTTTTCTTGTAAAATTTTAGTACAAACCCTAAACATTTCCAACTTTCTTACTCTAACCTTAAACTGGATTAATTTTTGTTCGATAATTTGGGCTTGGTGCTACAAATTGACAAAACAAAAGATCTTTGGAAATCAAAGATTTCAAAATCTTTAACCATAAATAGCTTTTGATTCACTGGTCTGTTTTTGGATCGCCTCAATGAGACGAGCCCAAAATCATTAAATCCAATCATGGGATCCTGAGATCGTTAAGAATTTGTGTCACTTAGGGTGTTTTAGGACTGGTTTAATCATGTTTATTATACTTGTTTATTAGAAATTTTTTAAGCTTAAATAAAATAGTTGAATAAGAAATAGTTTACTGACTATATATATACTATATATTCTTTTTGTTATCGAGGCCATAATTTTTTAGAATGTAATAAAGAACTCACGATCTGCATAATTTTTTTTTACTGCGAGTCCTGTGATTACAATAAAGGAATCACTTCAGCTTCGTCATATTTCACAGAACTCATTTTAGAATTCATATATTCCCTTTTAATGATAAAGACTTTGCACAAAATACGACGAATATAAAGTGGTTATCTTTAGTGTATTCACGGACTCACAGGCTAAAAAAAAATTATGCAGACCGTCGATCCAACTAAATCGAAAACAGCTGTAATATATGCGAGAATGTATATACGTATTAGAATTTTAAAGACTTGATAAAGTAATTTAATATGAATACATAAGATGTTTTTTGGTTTGCGGATTTTTGTTATATACATAATCAAATATATAATGTATATATACTGTATAGACTTTTGTAAGCGATGATAATTAAGAATTATTTATATCATAGATAAATTGTAGAATAAATTGAATAGATAAAAATATGCTTGCTTACCTTATAATAAAATCGATTTAAACTTTAAAATTAAAAATTTTAACTTCGTTGTTAATTCGTATTTTTTTATTTAAGATCGCAAGTCGCAATATAATTGGTTGATCGGCATGTGACATTTGGTATTTACGATTTTGATTGATTAGGAGATTCACGGAAGTGACCTACAATTGGTGTAACCTGAACGGTCGCTCCTGTTGCTTCATTATTGGTCGAGTCACATGAAACCTCAAAAATCGGTCAAAACTTTGGATTAGATGAAAAATTTGTTTTCAAAATTTTCCGTGTTTCTGCATCAAACATTTCATGTATTCTTAGTCTTTTAATTGAGGGTAGTTGTAACTTGTTTATCTTGAGGGCAAACCCATTAGTCTTTTTTTGGAGCTTGCTTGCTTGATAACTTCCACTTTTTGGGTAGTTGTGGTTGCGATTGTCTTCACATTCTTTCTATGTCAACTGACTGGCATGGCCTGTTCAAGACTTATAAAGTCACATACTCTGGAAGATGTATTGATTAAAAGAGAGTGACAAGAGTTGTCATAGCTTGTGTATCTTGAGGGCAAATTTTTGGAAGTACTGGAATTTGTTTGCTTGATAACTTCTACTCTTTGGGTAGTTGTGGTTATGACTTTACCTTCATATCCTTCCTATATCAACCAACTTGCATAGCATGTTCAAAACTTATGGAGTCGTGTACTCTGAAAGATGTATCGTCATTCAACTGCTATAGCAAAAAGAATTCAAAAGTTCAAAATTAATATGTGGTAATATATTTTCTTTATATATACAGATATTTAACCTCATAACATATTACCATATGGTTAATATTAAGCCTGGATTATGGATAAAATTTTATTAATTCTTGGTAAATAGTGATTCTTTTACATTATAAAAAATGGTAGTTTCTTTTCCTATTCTATTATCTATCCATTTAACTATTTCATTAATTCTTTTTCGAATATGTTTGAAGCCAGAAAAATTGAAATATCAAATATGGTTTTAATTATCTCCTAAAATCTATAATTGAAGAATGATAGGAAATAAATTTATTTCTAGTGAAAGTTCTAAACTTTGTTATGAGAATGCATTTTATTAAATCAACTTCTGGACTAGAGTTGCAAACTTAATTAAATTAATTTTGTATTAGATTCTTAAGTGGAGAGATTTATCAACCTGACCACCAATTAGAGAAAAAGCAAACACACCAATCTAATTAGCTAGTATGGGAAACCAGAGTAATTATCTACTATAACTAGAATTTGAAAGTTAGATTTTATCTAACAACAAGGGCTGGGTGATTTCTGAAGACTAGCCGGACCCAATTGAAAAAAAAAAACATGTGCTATAAAATTATATATTATAAAGAAACAGAGCATAAGGTATCTAAAGTCTAGCCAGAATCGAATCTTCTGGGTCACAGGTTGGGAGTAAAGGAGGAACTAATAAAGCAGAAATAAAAAAAAGTAGACCTAAATATAAGTACTGAGGTTAAAGTAAACTTTATAAAAGCATAGCGGTTTAATTAGGTTATACCAAACTATGCGTAAGAGCCTTGGCAACTGCAATAACTGAGTCAGCCAGATAGAAATATAGAAGGCTCTGGTAGGTTTACCTTGAGGATAACCATGCATCCACTTAATAGAAGAATGCAAGCCAGTAATTAGTAGATGCAAACCCTTAATAAGTTGTCAAAGTTCTAATGCAAGGTGTGAAATCTGTTAGGGATAACCAGATAGAAATTCCAGAATTAGTAGGAGATATTTATAGATAGTTACAACCAGAAGAGTTAAATAGGCAACCCCTTAAATAGATTACAGATATAGCAGCTAGTATAGAACCTGCAAGCAGACTACTTAAATAGGTACTCAAAAAGTACACATGTAGCTAGTTGTAATTTTGTTGTAACTATATATATAATTGACTACTAATAAAAAGCACTTCAAATAGCTAAAGAGGTCACCTTAATATCAAAAAAATAATAATAATAATAATTTGAATATTTTAAAATTAATTCACAACAATTCGAATTTATTTGGTTTAAAAATTTAACCTATTTTAAAATAATATTAATATAACAAATTTAATTTATGTTCAGATTTGAATAAGTTTGCATTAGTTAAAATTGTATTGAATTTAATTAACTTAAAAATTTAATCTATTTTAAAATAATATTAATATAATGAATTTAATTTATATGCAGATTTGAATAGTTTGCATTGGTTAAAATTAATTTGCATTATATAGTTATCCCTTTTTACAGCTATTCTCTTTATAATCACATCATATAAAAACTTCTCTTTATCACATTTTATGCTTAAAAACAAATTACTATTAAATATATAAAAAACTACCTTTATATAAGCACAACCTCTTTATAGGCATATTTTTTAAAAAAGTTATTAAGTAAACAAAATATGTAATTATAGAAGGGGTTGATTGTATTGAATTTAATTAATTTAAAATTTAACCTATTTTAAAATAATATTAATATAATAAATTTAATTAATATATAGTTTTGTATAGTTTGTATAAATTAAAATTAATTTGTATTGATTCAAATATATTTGATATAATAAACTTTATTTTATTTTAAAATTATATAATAAATTTAATTAATATAAAGATTTAAAATGTTTGTATAATTTTTATTATATTCACAATGATTTGAATTAACTTAATAGTTTTGAATTAAATATAGAATAATTCTTTTTGATTTGTAATACTGTACTTTTTTTAAATTATTTTAAAAACAAAAGAATTATTAAATATTAATATAATGAACAAAATAAATTTAATTCATTAAAACAAAAAACATTAAATTTAGTCTTTAGATATAAATAAGTTAATTGGTGATCCATGAGTTAGCCGAGAGTCATCATAGTAAAATGTGGCTCAGATTACTTATAGAAAATAGAGATTTGTGAATGTGGTCTACACGAATCTAAAACTTTTTTTTATATTATATTAATCACCCTTCTGACTTAAGAAGCTTTTGTAGAGCTTGTTAAGACGCATCTAATGGTAGGTGAAGCATCAAAATCAGCCTGGTGGGTGCTGAGGTAACTTTAAAAAACCTTTTTTTTACTATGTAAATTTTTTTGCAAATAATACTATTGCTTGCAAAAAAATTTATATAGTAAAAGAAAGGTTTTTTAAAGTTATCTTAGCACCTACCAGGCCAATTTTAATGCTTCACCCACTATTAGATGCATCTTGACAAGCTCTACAAAAGCTTCTTAAGTCAGAAAGATGATTAACTTAATATAAAAAAAGTTTTAGATTCATGCAGGCCACATTTACAAATCTCTATTTTTTATAAGTAATCTAAGTCATATTTTACTATGATGACTCTCTGGCTAACTCGTAGATTGCCAATTAATACTTTTTTTACCTATGTATTTTTGCAACCTATAATAGATTATCTTAACATATAAATATTTGTATTGATACTGCTAATAAAGTTGAACCAATAGTTGTGAATAACTCTGCTTAAATTCACAACATTTCAAAACTATCTAAACTTAATTAAAAAAAAATAGAAGAAATTAATAAAATTGAAATTAATAGTAATTTTTCTGCTAAAAAGATTTTATTTAAAGATATCAAGTTTTACAGTATTTCAAAAGTTGCTAAAGATAATGAATTTAATTCTAATTCAGATTTAAACAACACTTTTGCAGATTCTTCAGGTATAACTAATAAGAATAATCTTTCAAGTAGTTTAGCTAATATGTCATTTGAATTAGGTACAAATTACAATAATTCGAATAGTTTTGAATTTGATTTTACTAATAATTTACTTGATAAACTTAAAAACAGTTTGCAAAAATATCAGAAATTTTCTAATAAACTTTGAATAATTTAGCTTTCACTAAAGAAATTTGAAACTCTTCTGATAATAATAAGTTTAATCAGAAATATAATGAATTTTCTAATAAAGCTTATGTCAATTTTATAGGTTTAATTACTAAATATAAGCTAAGTAATGTAGCTAAGAATGCTATTATTTTATTTTTTAATAAGCATTCAAATCTAG
>CAJVPU010000284.1:0-19381 GCA_910591775.1 Dentiscutata heterogama | reverse complement strand
GTTTAAAGTATTATGATAATACTTTTAATATATGTTTATCATATATTTATTATATTTTTTTATTAAAATATTTTTAACATTTTTATCATAATAGTTATATAACTATCATATGATAATCATAAATGGCAAAAATTAAAGTTTCTGTTAAGATTGAAAGCCCGATCATCAGATAAATAATCAATAAAAACGAAGGTTCCCTTTTCCTTTGGCGGAACTCATATAATGTGATAAATCACATTTTCGGGGTTTGATCTGTTAGATTGATATTGGAAAACTCACAATTCCTGGTTTACGCATGGCGACACTCAAATATATCTGGATTCTAACTCTATCATAGAATTAAAATAAAAACTTTTTATTAATCTTAGGTAGTTATTAAATATTTTCGCTCAAATTTGCAAAATCCGTCGCGACTAGGGTATTCAGACAATGAGATTAGTTGTGCAACCAATTTAAGCAAATCAAAGTCCGTAATAAGCCAGAATTGATAAATTTTTTCTAAATTCACTCAAATTTACGCCAATAAACCAGTAGCCTATATATTAAATAAAATTTCTTAGCTATTAATTTTGCTATAATATAGTTAACTAGTACGTATTATAGCCTGAAATTTGGTTGCGCGATAATCTATTCATATTTGTTATAACTAAAGCACAGAATTTCCAAATGTGTGTGATACCCGAAAGTAGCATCCCGTGTATTACAGTATTAAACGTGAAAGTGTGCATCTGAAAATCAGCACTCATAATCGATGTAGATCAATAAAAAATTCCTTAGCGTTAGCATTAATTAGGCTACGTAGCAGTTCTCATCCACGTGTACTGTTAATGCCATAAACAAACATCGCCGATATCTTAAATTAGTGACTTGTGACATTTTTTTTTTTATGAAATTTTGTAACGTATAAAATTTTCCGTAATTTTCTATATTTGTACATCGAGTTTAAAATATGTAATAAAAAATATCGATATATTAAAATACAAGAGAAATTCTAATATAAAGAACTCACTTCAGACTTTAATTTTCAAGTTTTTAACCTTTTTTTTCGGTTAATAATCATTATAAAACCTTTTTTTCGCATGATATATATATATATTTGGTTTCAAAATCATTGTAGTGTATTATTTTTTTGCACACACGGATATCTTAAGAATGCCTCAACAAAAAACACGTATTAATTCGACCCTAGCGTGTGTAAATTGTCAATGGAGACATGTAAAATGTGTAAAACTTCTCGGGGAAGATTCTTGTACAAACTGTAGAAAATACAGCCGACCCTGTATTTACATTCCGGGTAATAAACGTGGACCAAAGCGACATAGACTAAATACTAGAATTGCTAATCTTCGGCTTTTTTCAAATATTGATCCTTATCGTTATGAAGCAGCTCACATCCAGTATCAGAAACAGCTCACTGGAGACAGCTTATATCCAGAGTTGGGAATAGATTATACTCAACATCAACCCATGCCCAATATCGATAGTATTTCATATCCAACACCAGGAATACATGTAGCTTATTCACAGTATCAAGGGCAACTCACACCCAATATTGGGAATAGCTCACATCCAATATCGGAGACCAATGATATCCAAAATAAATTAGTTAATCAATCCAACTTATCATCATCCTTTTTTGTTCACAATGAATTAATGCCAAATAATAAACAAAAAAATATAATGTCATCCTCTAATTCTTCTACTAATGATCCAAATGATCTCTTCTCCTTCAGAACTCAACATTCTTATAATAATAATATTGACTCCTACGATACTACTAAATCATTCCATAATACATTCATTGACCAATTCTCCTTAATACCTTCCTCTTTCGTTCATGATGAAATGCTATATGATGAACAAATTTTATATGATGAACAAAATATTAATCCATTCTTTAATTCTTTTTCTACTTAATATCCTTATTATAAATATGCAAAAATTCCTTCTTAAGTTAACATTTATAAGGCTACTAAAACTTAAAGCATTCCAAAACACATTTTTGTTAATTAACTTCATTATCTTTCTTCATTTCTATTTACGAAAATTAATGCCGGATAATTTTTCAACGATTAATCTAAAAATATTCCCCATTTTAGCATAAGAGCGAACACGTAATTATTTGAACCTTTTGTTAATATTTAATTTTGTTACAGTTTATATTTCTCATCACATTTATTTATTTATTTTAAAAATTTTTTTTTGTCTTAAACCGTTTTCATCACAAACCTTATCTCTATAAATTATCACTAGCATCATAAACATTTATTTTTACATTATTATCATTATAAATTTTGACTATAGGCTATAATTATTAAACGAAACCTATTTTTATGAAATGGAACCTAACGTCCTGAAAGAAGAACTGGCGAAACTCTTGCAAAAGGAGAAGCCCATAAAGCAATTTTTACAAGCTTCCCGGAGAAAGACAAATTTCAGTAACATTTGAATTTAGTACTGTTATTTTTGAAACCCTTAAAAATTTAATCCTTAAAGCCATTTTCATTTTTCACCAGTTTTGCCGACTTTCATTTGCTTTCATCAGTCAGACAGTTAATTTTGTCATCTTTCGTCGGTTTCGTCATTTCTTCATTTAAGCTTTGCATTTCATCAAATGTGAAATATCCAGATTCTACTAATAAGTTCTCTATTTTTATTACAAGTATTTTTTCGGCATAAATATTCTTTCTTTATTACAAGAAAAAACTTCTCATTACAAAGCTTTTTATACATTTATAAAAATATTCTTTTATTTTATAAAAATTTTTTATCAAAAATATAACGATAAAGTAAAATTGAATTTATGTAAAAACTTTTGAATGTTAGGATAATTATGTTATTATAGGATCATAAACATGGCAATAAGATACTGTATTAAATAAATTTTTTTTAATTCTCAAAAATAATTTAATTTATATCATTTATTGCCTGATATGGTAGGAAAAGTGATATATTTCTTTAGTGGTGTTAGCTAGTGGGAGAGCATTATGGAAGTGACATGCATGAATTCGGGCCATGGTCACCTTTATGTGTAGTACTTAGAATCGGGATGAAACTCAAATTTCTAGGATTATTGATAATTGGGCATTTAGGCAGGTAGATTATTAGGAGGGGTGATTCATGAGAATTCTCTTTATTAGGAGAGTTCAAAGGGCATACAGCTTCTACTCTAACATCGGGGAGCTAGCATTTATATACATGCGCGGAGGTTATTGAAGACATCAGATGATCTAACGATCTACTAGAAGACTTCATCCTCTCATGAGACTACCTACTTTCCGAATGTGAATCCATCGGACTTAAGGCTAATTCCAGGAATTAATACTCAATATTGATAGCTACATCGGGAAACCTACACATCCCAACTAACATTCCAAAAAATACAAGACCAACTTACATCAAGGTTACGAATTAACTGTAACGGCGGCACTAGAAATGTACAGATATAGTTCTGATGCATAAGTGATTTAGAAAATGAAATTACCTTAATACAATAATAGCGATTTAAATTGAATTATAGAAAAGAGATTTAGTTATAGCATTTGCTGATTATAGGCATAATCCTAAGTCAGTGATGGTAGATGACCTGATCATTTGCAAATTTTTCATATGACCTCAAATGACCCCGAAATGACCGATCATTATCAGTCATTTCAATCCAATCTTGGGTCATTTGGGTCATTTGGAAATGACTCGTGACCAGGTGACCATGATAATTTAGAAATGACCGGGGTCATTTGAGGGTCATTTAGTTTATAGGTTTTGAAATAGGCTGTGTTAGGCTAGGTATTTGTATACTCGGGCCCAAGCTCAATAAAAATTTATATCCAATCGTTTGATCGAAATTTAAATGACCTCAAATCATCAAATCATGACAAGATCATTTGGGTTATTAAGTTCATTTAGGTCATTTGCTTATAAAATAATTTTATTGTTTGAATTGCTCATATAAAAAGTTATCAAACTTTATTACATTCCTAATCGATAATTGTAGCTATTTACACGTATTAAAGTCAAAATCTTACCAAGTCAATTAATATTTATAAATTTAAAAAAACCTTTTATTAACTTCGTATAAATGTAAAGTTCGGAAGTGAATTAATAAAAATTCTTCAGTTTACATGAAAATTTCAGAATATATGCAATTTATTGATTGGCTAAAGGGCAATAGAATATCAATTAACATATATTAAATGACCTTCTTAGCCGAAACTTGAATTTTTGCCATTTTATGATTATCATATGATAGTTATATAACTATAATATGATAAAAATATGATAAAAATATTTTAATAAAAAATATAATAAATATATGATAGACATATATTAAATGTATTATTATAATACTTTAAATATATTTTTGTAATTCTGTTAAGTCACTATTAACGCGATTAATACCATATATTTATAATATAATTATAATATAAGTATAATCTAATATTATCTAGTAATTATCTAATAGCAATCTAATAGCAATCTAATAATATAATATTTTAATAATATTTTAATAATATAATAGCAATCTGTTTAAAATAATTAAATAATGTTACTAATATCTTAACACTTAACAATATGATAAAAATATTGTTAATAGTAACTTAACAGATTAAAAATATTTTTATCATATTTTTATTATATAATAGTTATATAACTATCATATGATAATCATAAATGGCAAAAGTTCAAGTTTCTGCTAAGTTCTAAGTCATTTAGGTCTCGAAATGACACAATGACTAGTCATTTGTCATTTAGGTCTCGAAATGACACAATGATTAATCATTTGTCATTTGGGTCATTTCAGGTCATTTATCATCACTGATATTAAGTGCATTTTATTTCTTTTATTCTATTCATCGAAAACATTTTTTTTTTTTTTTAGCCCATACTTGCAGTAATTTTTGAATATAAATACAAATGTTTAATTATAAAAACTAAGAATGCAGCACCGCTCGAGGATCTGTAATAAACACGTTGCCAACTTAAAAAAAAAAAAATACTAATAAATTATTGCCATTAGATTGTTAGGTTAGGGTCAGGTCAGGTTTCACTACTATAAAAAGCTTTGTGAATACCAAAATTCTCCAAAAAAAAAAAAAAAAGAAACAAAAAAACAAAAAAAATACTTTTATTAGTACGCGAAAGACAGGTAAAAACTGACTTATTTGGTTTCTTCTGCATTACTGCTTTTGAAATTTAATTGGCTAGAGAAGTTTAGTGATAAACAGCAGAAATGATAATAGAATTGATGTATGTTCGTACGTACATGGGCATTAATATCAGGACAATGTGCAATGTTTCATGGCCCAATAGTTTCTAACATAATATTGTAGACCCGCAATTTTTTCATGTTTGGACATCTGGAACAATTTCTTAGAAAGTGTTCAGATACGAAAACAAACTGGGATTATAAGTTTGAGATTACAGCTGTTCTCATAAATTCTGGTAAAGATTCAACCGATAAATAATGGTGTATTTTTCGCGTCAACTACATGACTTCCCTAAAAATGTATAATTATTCGAATCGGTTCAGTGTACAAAATATTACATGCTTATAAGATTCCCTTACCATGGTTGAATAAGAAACCGCAAGGAAGAATCTCATGACTTCCGTTCATAGTCATTAGAAATAAAATAAACAAACAAATACAAAGATAAAAAAAATATTTGAAAGAATGTCTCAGCAAAAAACACACCGTATTACCGCGAAATAACAAACATAGGCGTTATTTCGAGGTTCGGCCCGAATTAAGCTTAATTTAGGCTGGAATTTATAATTTCACCCTGCGCGTTGTTTCGTGGTAATACGGTACGAATTCAGCCCTAACATGTATAAATTGTCAATGGAGACATGGAAGGTGCGAAAAACTTCAACTATCGTCCAAGATTCCTAAAGCCTTGAGGTAGAAGGCAGAAACTTGGTCCGAGTTTCGAGATTGAGATAAGTATATCTTTTGGATTATACTTATACTGGTTGTGTTGTATGCTTCTATTTGATACTAAAGGTGACTTCTTCCCAAGCCTGGTGGGTGGAGTTACAATATTGGACTTCAATCGTTAAGTTTCTTAACGTTGTCACGTGATCACATGTCAAAATAGAATCGCGGCATCGGTATATATTTAATTTGAGTAATAATGACGTTAATCAAAGTTTAATTAACTGTGATTTTAATATAAAAGGGGTTGGATTACTAATCGATACTCTCTTTTACCCTTACTAAAAATCGAAAATACGAATATGACAAGATCACGATTTATTATGAACGAAACTTAACATTAAGGAAATAACTACCGTTGGCCACTGCATACATTCTTGAATAATACCGGGGTATAACTATATTTAATTTATTACTCTCATATAATGTATTCCCCAAATATAGTATCCGGTTCCTCACACAATACCCACGGGTACTATTCAATTTTAAAAATGAAATTCTTGAATAAGACCCTGGGTACTGTATGCAGTGGCCAATGGTAGTTAACTTTGCGAAAAGGTGTCGCTTTTATACTTTTTTGCACATAATTACGACATGACTTGAACTTATTTGCTACAGTCAATTAACTTATTAAAATGGATATAGACCCGGTTCAAAATTCAAGAAATCGAAAAATTCAAAAAATTCAAAATGTGCGAAAAGAGCACGAAGTTCACATATCTCGTAATGATGGGCACTTCTATCTTGGGGCTTTTATTATATTACGTACGTACTGTACGTACATACTACGCTACCAACTGCATTGAGATTTATATAGGGAAATATCAACAAGAAAAAAACGAAAAGAAAAAAAAAATTTAAATTATAGTAAAATAAAATAGCAACCAAAAAAAAAAAAATTATAAGGTCATATACAGATTCTGTGATTTAACATGGTAAAATTTTTCCAAGTAGTAGTATTGTCTACCTTTCCGAGACTTCCCGGTGGTGCCAACCCGAATTTATGCGATATTTTAAGTTCTGTGATCTGCGCTATAAAATTCTGTGACATTCTGCGCTGACTAAGAGTGATTTCTGTGGTTATCTGTTTTTAAGGAGAATTATGCTGCTTTCTGTGATCGCAGTAAATCAACGTCCCTGGGCCGAGGCCTGGGCTCTTCACAACGTGGATTTCTGTCCACGTGTAACATACTGTACAAATCCGAAAAAAAAAGAATAAACAAAGACGAGAAAAAAAAAAAAGCAAAAACTTACAAATTTGCTACAAAAAAACTAGTTGTCTGTCATTAAGTAATCTTTTTTCACAAAAGTTAGATATATCGCTTCTATTTGTATTACAGTTTTATTAAATTTTCTGAAAATTGTCGTCTGCCATGGGATTACGTAGAATCACCCTGAATTAGGTTTAAATTTATATATACTTATTTATTTATTTTCGGAATCTTTCAAACTTTTCAGACACAACAATCTTGCTCGTAATTTAAGTTCACTCATTATCTACATTAAAACTTTACGGAACTTATCAGTTATTTCCCGCCCAAATTGTCGTAGTGCTAGAAAATTAGTGTATGTTCGTAATTACCGAACGCAATTTACTCATGTAATCTATATTTTTTGTTTAATTATGAAAATAACTATGCGCATATTATGTGATCGTGACACTCTAACCTCTTAATTCTGTTTATGAAACAACTTTCTGTGCCCTAGCAAACAAATTCCTTGCAGAAATTCCTTGCAAAGTTTGGTACCAATTAAGTCTTGTCGTCATCATACCCTACCTAACCTTAAGGTACCATTTATAGGTATTAACGTTTAAATGAGCTATTGACTATTTATAGGTATTTGGTTCTTGACGTTTTAAATTAGCCATTTGATTATCTTAAAAGATTTTGTCGTAAAATCATTTCTACTTTATACTTATGGTGTCTTGTTTCAAAGTACAATTGTCCGTGTTCTTACCAGCTATCGTAAATCATTTCTATGAGCCACTAAACATGAGTACATGCCAATGCACACGAACCTAAAAAACGGCATTACGCGCGTTAATTACCCGTTAAATTACACACGTTAAATTACACACTTTAAATTACACACGTTAAATTACACACGTTAAATTATACATTTAGATTACACATTTAGATTACACACTTAAATTACACACTTAAATTACACACGTTAAATTACACGCGTTAAATAAACAAACGTTAAACAATGAGGTAGATTTGATAAGCATCTTATCCAGTGATTAAAAAATTGTGTTAAACAAGAGTTCCCTTGTAACAAAATTTCGATATCAAAATACAAGAAAAATTCTAATATAAAGACATTGCCTTCAGATTTTAATCTTTTAAAGACTTTAACCTTTTTTTCAGTTAAACAATTCATAAAAACCTTACTTTTTTCGAAGTTTTTTTTTTTTTTTTAAAAAAAAAAGTGAATCAAGATTATATTACTATTATCATAGTGTATGACTATTTTTTGTGAGCATAAAAATATTTTAAATAATGCCTCAACAAAAAATACGTTCAAATTCAACCTTAGCATGTGTAAATTGTAAATGGAGGCATGTAAGATGCGAAAAATTTCCTCGAGGAGATGCCTGTAAAAACTGTAGAAAATACAATCGATTCTGTATTTATATGCCGGGTAACAAACGTGGACCAAAACACAAACAAAATACTAGATCTGCTAATCCTAAGTCTCTTTCAAATATTAACCCTTATGAAGAAGCCTACATCCAGTATTGGAAACAGTTCACACTTAATATTGAAGACAGCTCATATCCAGTACCGGAAGCAGCTTATGCTCAATATCAGCTCATGCCTAGCGTCGATAGCATTTTATACCAAATACCAAGAATGGCTTATACTCAATATCAAGAGCAGTTCACATCAAATATCGAGAATAGCTCACATCCATTGTCGGAGACTACTGATTTTCAAAATAAATTCATAAATGAATCCACCTTGTTGTCTTCCTCTTTTGATCAAGACGAATTAATGCCAAATGATGAGCAACATATCATATCATCCTCTAATATTTCTACCAGTAATTTAAACAATTTCTTCCCCTTCAAAACTCAAGATTCTAATAATAATATTGGCTCTTATGATACTATTAAAGCATTCCAAAATACATTTCAAAATACATTTGTTGACCAATCCACCTTAATACTTTCCTCCTCTTTCGTTCATGAACAAAGTATCACATCATCCTTTAATTCTCTTCTTTCTACTTTATATCCTAATAAATATTCTTCCTTTTCTATTTCCGAAGAATCAATGCCGGATAATGATCTTTCAATTATTATCCCATCTCAAAACGTCATCCTCTAATCCTTTTTTTAACTACTTGAGCATAAAAGGCAAAAGGATGCTGCTGCATGTGGTGATTTACACCATTCAATTATTTATCGTTATTACTAGTACTTCGCAAAATCAAATCAAAATTTGAATTTAAATCAAATATATTTGAAAATATTTGATTCAAATTCAAATTTTGATTTGATTTTGCGAAGTACAAGTTATTACAAATATTTTCGATCCATTTTATTTTTCTTTTTTACATTTTATTTTATTTATTTTTTTCTGTCACAGTTTCCGTTAAAATCTTTTCTTTACATTTTAGACTATTTTCGTTATGAACTTTACTATAAGTTATAATTATTAAACGAAAGACGAGACCTAACCTCCTAAATAAAAGATAAATCTCGAAAAGTCGAAATTATAAAACAAATTTAATAGATAAAACCATAAACTAAAGTGAAATTTATTTCATAGCGTGTATCATAGCTTTTAGATACGATGGCTAATAGACATTGAAACGTGTTATATATGTAAAGGTTCTTTTATGTTACTGCTGTAAACAAAATTTGATGTTTGAGAAATCTACCATAAATCTATGCATTATTGAATACCGATATCGATACAAAATAAAAGTTTAATAGTGGTATTAGTGAGACATATATTTACTATACCAAATTTTCAAATTATTAGAAAATTAGAATTAAAAATTTTAATTTAACATTGTTATTCTGAATTAAATTTTTAAAAAATCTAATCAACGGTATATTTAAAAGGCATATAGATATATTCTTCGTTTAGGCTTTGATTGATGAACGAAGACGAAGCTAGGTTTCGCATTTTGTCAAAGCGAAACCTCCAGATTTTATCTAGCAGCTATAGTTCTTTTTCTAAATATTTTTTCTTGTAAACTCTATTTATTTAAGAGAAAAATCTTGTAACCTTTTTTTATCACGAACTTTACCAATGTTCGAATGCTCGTTCTGAGTATAAAAAGTAGATGATTAAATTTCATGTAATTCAGTAGAAATATGATAATAAGATATTATAATGATATATTTCTTTTGGCGGAATAAGAAATATAGATATCTCAGATTTTGCATAACAACTATAAGCTGGCTCAAATAATACTAATTTCGCGTTGATATTCAAAATATTATTCTATGCACAAATTATTCTTCTGTGTACTATATAATTATGCGAAATCAACTCTAATATGTGAAATAAATAAAATAGAATTTATTTTAATAACAGATAGATTAAATTTACTTCTCTCGGAAAAATCTTTTATGAATAAGGCAATATCTTAAGTGCAGCTATGTGATTGAGGTATTACGATAACATGTATAGTATAGTCGGTCAAAGGAGTATAGTATACAATATTATACGGAATGCATATTATTTATTGAAAACTTTTCATTAAGTATAAAATTTTAAAATATATTATACATTCCGTATAATTTTGAATTTTGATAAAAAAAATTATACACTTAGTATAATGTATAGAAAAAAATTTATACTTGTAATAAATAACTTCGATTAATAATAAGGGTTAGTAACACATTACATGGAAATCGGAGAATCGGGAATAATTAATTTTTATTCTAACATTGTTTATGTTTTTTTCGAGATTTTAATGAAGATATCTTAGTAACGATGGTGTTCGGAGAAAATCTCGGAGATTTTAGATTGTTTGTTGTTTTATACTTTCGAACGATTACGTTTATATTTCTTTGAAATCGACAAATTCTTAAATCTCCGATTCATACGGATCTGTAGAGGCCACATCTTTTTGCAAAGCACAATAATTTAAATGTTTAAGGCTATTTTCGAATCCTATTAATTTATAGAATTCGAAAATGGCTTCGTTCAAAATTTGAAAATGCTGATAAAAAAAGAAGCTATTATTTGGTTATACAATAATAGACATTATACTAGAAATTAGTTTTCAAAGAGAATCTTTGGAATATTATGTTTGGTGACAATATGGGTATTACAGTAAACTGAAAAGTGCAGTAATAAAAAATAAAAATAAAAATAAAGAACAATTATACATAAATAGAATCGAGCAAAATATTCTGTGCTTGGATTCTAAATTGCATAAATTGTGACAGAATTCTAAATCAGTTAATTTGTTAGAAAATTTGAGTTCAATTTAATAAGTGCCGATATATTGACTTAAAATTGACAGAATTAATTAATAATTTTTATTATTGAATAAAAGTAAGCGGGGTGTTCTTAAAATTACACATAAGGCAATTGAAATTTTTTAGAATTAATCTTTCTTTATAAGCAAGTAAGAGGCATTACAGATTCAATTAATTTCTTTGTCCTAAAAACGATCTTTAACGGTTTCGATAATTGTATTTAATGAATCTTGAAGAAATTTAATATGGAAATCATAATATTTTTGTATAATACATTAACAGATTTATTTTCAAACGCATTACGAGATAAGATGGATGTTCTTGCAACTCAATCGGTTTAAAAAAATTATAGTATAAAGCAATGACGAATAAGAATTTCAATCTTTTTATAAAATTTAATTCGATCTCGATGTACAGCAGTTATACATAATGTATAAAACATGATTCAAGCTATACATTATGTAAATAAATGCCATAAAAAATATACATACTGTATAATTTAAACCGCAAAAGTTATACTTTCGGCATATTTACTATATATAATGTATACCAAAGTTTACTATACTCATCTAACAGGATATACTATACTGGTTTACTATATATTCGTGTGATTGTGATTCTTCATGTCTACTCAAAATTATTTTACCATCTAACCACGTTGTAGAGAACATTGAGTCAAGTTCTCTCTAATTTACTAAAAGAAATCAAATATTCGTGATTCATATTTGTATAATTGAACTAAAATTCTTTAATGTAATCTATATTTTTGTTTGTATTATAAGTCTTTTATAGACCTATAAATGTGTGTTTAAATTATTTGAAAAAGGTATTTTGGCAAACATTTCAGTATTGTTACATTTTTTTTTTATATGAAACTCACCAAAATAATATACTATAAGATAGATATATTTGATAAGTGAGTTCATAAAATTTCGGCAAATATTTTGAATCAGTATCACTTATCTTTTTTTAAAAAAAAAAAAAAACGTTCAAAAACTCTTGCATCATCTTTATTTTTTCATTATGATGTGAACAAGATACTTATAAATCCGTCTATTATTGAAACTAAACCTGTATATCGAGAAAAAAATACATAAGCTCGATGTAACTTATGAATATTTATGAGATTCAGCTGATAATTTCACTTATAATGTGAAAAAAAGTTCAGTACAATTTAGATTTTAATAATAAATGTCTTTCTAAAGTGATGAAATTCTTCAAAACATGAAATTGCTCGAGAATTCAATCTCTGGAAACTTGTTAAAATTTTAGTTATTATTCAAACTGGCAAATTATCTAAATTTTACAAAATGAATGTTTCGAAATATATCATATTTGACTATGACGATAATAAAAAAAAAAAATATGAAGTTCCAGCATCATATCAATCCTACTGCCTGGTACTTTTTATTACACATAATTCTGGTTATAACGTTACCGTCGAAACATTAATAAAATGATTTTTATATTATGATTTTGAAAAAAAAACTGTCGATATTAGAAGATATGATATCAGATGTTGTTATAACTAGTGATGCAGGAGAATTAATTCTACATATTATATATAGAAATAATTCTGCAATTCTACAATGCAGTATGCAGTAGAATCGAAAATGCAGTAGAATCGAGAATGCAGTAGAATCGAGAATTGATCAATTAATTTTAGTAATTCTATGTACAAATGCATAGAATTCAGAATTGATAATTCTACAATGCAGTAGAATTGAGAATTGATAATTCTACAATGCAGTAGAATTGATTGTAGTATTAACGATCATATAATATACGCCAAAAGTTACATTTTTGATGTCTGTAATTCAAATTAAAATTTTCAATTATTTAACCTTTTTAATTAACTTACTAGATTATTAACATATTTCTATTTGTGGTCTATGAGGCATTTAAGTTTCACATAAGCCGGCATTCCATGAGTAATTAAGTTTGAAGTTATAAACGTCTCATTTATTTGCTTTGCAGCCCAAAACCTGCAATCTTCGATGATATTCTCTGAATGATAAGTTACTACGGTACAATATAGTAAGTTAATAAAGTCTAGCAAGGTTTTAATAATTAAAAGCTCTAATAAGGATTTAAAGAAATGAAGCCTAAAAGCGAAAATTTAATATTTATATGAGCCCGTCCAATAAATTTTTTTTAAAATCTAATTATTTAATAGTCTATTCAATTACAATTCTAAAAAGTGAAGATATTTGTGTTGTGATCCTAATGATATTTCATTAGTCTTAAAAACAATCTACTTATATATAATATTCTCATTCAATTATAATTTTAAAAAGGTAACCCAATTTTCTAACTCATTAAATGAATATAAAATAATTAAATCGATTTTATATAACAATCATCTTGTTTAATCGCATGTGTTTAAAAAATATTTATCTAATATGAAAATGTTTAATTTAATTACTTTTAAGATAACTAACTAGCACACTTTATATTTGATAAAGTATGAAAGTGTTCGAATTTAGTCGTTTATTTTCATTTAATGAACTATAAAATTGGTCCTAAGCTTTTTAAAAATTATAATTAAGTGGGGACTACAATGACATAAAAAAATCGGATTTAATATTAATGAAATAGAGTTAAGATATAATTAGGATCACAGCATAATTATCTTCGTTTTTTAAAATTGTAATTGAATAAGGCTATTAAATAATTAGGTTTTTTTTTCAAAAAAATTATCGGACGAGTTCATAGTAATAAAACGTCTATAACTTCAAATTAGTTACTCATAGAATGCCGGCTTATTTGAAACTTCAAATGCCTTATCGACCACAAATATAAATAAGCTGATAAATCTAGCAAGCTAATTAAAAAGTTTAATGAGTTTAACTTTTTCTTCTATAAAAATCCTAAATTTAAATCACATACGTCAAAAACGTAACTTTTGCATAGTATATGATCGGAAATTACGTCAATTTTACATGTAGAATTGTAGAATTACTAAAATTATTATGATCAATTCTCAATTCTACTGCATTGTAGAATTATTTCTACATATGTAGAATTAATTATCCTGCATCACTAGTTACAACCAGAGTAATGATAACAATAAACTGGGCTTTGCAGTGTGTATCGTTTCATTGATTTGTTATTTGCAATGTGTCACGTAGATTAAAAATGATCGATCTTACAATTTATTCCTTCCAAAACAAAAAAACAATGTTAGGTATTTTTAAAATTGTGTATGTAAATAAATAGAAATTTAATTTATGTATACTTTTATCTAAATTATGAATCCAATATATTATGTAAGAAAGATAGCAATCATAATCATATATACAACGTTCAATTGTACTTGGTGTTAATACGAATTCACGATGCTACACAGAAATTCATTATAAATATACTTCCACTCTATAGTTCGAAAAAAACTTCAAACCATTCAAATTTTACAAATAAATCGATAAACTTTTCAAACTTCTCGCGACGAAATGCTGTTGGAACCACTGAAAACGTGATGGTGATGCCATTAATCAATGCTCCATCATGCGTATCAAGATTACTGCTAGAATGCCCAGACTCGTGCAATTTAAATTGCATTTTTATGCGATATAATAACTTTTGGCTATGCGATATCAGTGCAAATAAAAATTAGGGGGAGATAAAGTGGATAAATAGATTTATTTTATTTCGATTTAATAATATAGTCGTATAATACAGTAATATCGACAAATAATCGGCGAAAGAACCATGCCGCAATCGTTAATCAAAAATTTACATACAGTATTACAATATTATGCGCATTAGTCTTTATTATGTTGTTTATCGTGCAAACTCTTACGATCATAGATTTTCCTTCTTGTATGTTATTACATAAGCACAACAATCTCGAATTAAAACTCAGCTAGTCAGTAATGACTTGTAAAGCATGATAATAATTTCACAATAACATCGATATTGAATCATGCGATAATAAATACCAAATTTTGTTCTGTCGAAACAAATGATTGGTTGCAATGTACCGCGCAGCGGCACATTGCAACCACCGACAAACAAAATTTTCATGGTATTACTGTAATCGTTGCATGACCAATATCTTATAAATATTAATTACTATTTACACGAATATCGCACTAGTCACATCAAAATAGATAAATTTATAACGCATTTTATGTCTAAAATGTAATTGCACAAGTCCGGACACTCTAATTACTACTCTGGGTACCAACGAAATACCCGACGGTGACGCAGTAAATCATTGTTTATTAACTCTTAAATGAAAATTGTTCCTGGGCCAATTTTACCATAATGCGGGCTTTTTTAAAAATTTCTATTTTTGTAATGAAAAAAATTAAAAAGTTAATTCCGGCCGGAAATTAGTAAACAATTATGTAATGTGGGCCAAAATTTTAAAGATCCTCGGCCGTTAGCAAATCAAAATCGAGGATCTGCCGTGCTAATTTTGTTGCGGCTAGGGTTGTAATAACTTACCCGACAATGTAACTTACATGACCCTATGTAGGGTTGTAATAACTTAACTTACATTGTAACTTACATCGTAAGTTACATGACCCTATGTAAGGGAACTGTCACTTATTACATAATTATAGCCAGTGTTGTCATGGGACAGCTTTGGACAATACTTTGGACAATCTTGGACAATTTTGGACAATTAAATAAAGTAAAATTACTTAAAATTTTATTAAGATAACCTATTTTAATTTTGATTGAAATGAATTCAGCACCTAAAAAAATATATAGTTATATATTTTTTAGACAGATTTATTAATTATTAAAGCCTAGACAAGCTTTGGACAATCTTGGACACTTGGACAATTTTGGACATGGACAAGTCAAAAAAGGCTTTGGACAGCCAAAATGTACAACACTGATTATAGCCCCTCCAGAGTCAGTCATTTGACAATTACAAGTTCTAAAGTAATCAATCGTTTGACAATTGCACAAGCTCTAAAATAACCAATCGTATAGAGTTCATATTATGATTACTTTAGAACTTGTAATTGTCAAATGACTGACTCTGGAGGGGGCTATAATTACGTAATAAGTGACAGTTCCCTAAGTTATTGGATAAGTTAAGTAAAAATGACGGGAAGGAAATTTTGCATATATAATGTCTAAAACCTGCTCTAACTTTAATCTAAGATAACCCTAACCCTAAGTTAATTTAATAAAATATATATTATAAGAATCTACTCCGCTTTAGGCGTCCCACAAAATAGAAAGATCTAAAGATGATCGTGATTTTGTAACGGCGGTTTCAATTAAACATCATATATCACAATTTATATAAATAATCTTTTGTCTCTTCAGCTATCATGTCACAAAATTTTATACTGTTCCCTTGTTTTTTCTACAAATTTTTACCCCTTGCCATATATATCAATTATTATTTTTTTTCTTGCATAATTTCTTTTTCCGAACTAACTCAGAATTTCTTATGCACTCCTTTTCTTCCAAGCTAGGATTTATTATATTTATGGCTTTGATAGTAAAACAATGTAATAAATGCAAAGAACAATAAAAAATTATTTATTGAGTTTTATCAATTCAATTCATTAAGATATTTTTGTATATTTATATTGAATAAACCAAAAGGAAAGTGACTTAATTGTAATTGATAGCATGAGCATTGTAATCAATATTATCTTAAATTTTCGCCAGGGGTGCAATTTCGAAATTTGGCCTCAAAATAACGTCTATGATCACTATTTTGAGAAGTTACAGTGAAGATTTTTTTAATGAAAAATTCATACTAATAGTGTGACCTTATCGCTCTTTTTTTTTAAAGAAAAAAAATTAATAATTCATGTTTAGGTATTTGCATGTTAAATTATGAATTAATATATTCATAGTAAATAATTTTGAGATTTGTCTCTCACCTATGGTGCATCTTACTGCTATGAACATACGTATTAGAGTTTGGAACCAGTTTTATTTTTCATATGTTAAAAAAATAAAATTGGTTCTAAACTCTAGAACATATATAAATATTTCATTTTTGTTGAGTATCGATTGGCTGTTAATATTTTGTAATTAATCGTTTTATTTGATTAATAAAAGATTCTAGGTTTATTGGAAGGGACTTATTTGTGAGGGAAAAAGATATTATAACTTTATTTTTATTTATTTTTGCAAGCGAATTTGCATTGCTTACATTACTATAAATAACAAATTTCTCTAAAAAATAGATACCAACAAACAGAATATATCTCATCGCAAGCAAGGTATCGCTGCCAATCACAATTTTCGAAAAATATTCTTTAGAGGTTATTTGAATGGCTTTTGCTGAAACAAGTGAATTGAAGTAGCTCATCACAGAATATGAAAGTTATGTCACTATTAAATATATCTATTTTTATATATTATTAACTCATTTAAATCGAAACTATCAGGATGTGGAAAAATTTCTGGAAATGAAATCGCTAATCAGAATAAGGTACAATCATATCGAAAAAATTTTCAGTTATTATTCTTCACAGTGATCAAAGTCATGTTTTTACCAAAGTTTTTATCTTATATTTATATTAGCAATTGCATCCCGGCATACCAAAGTTTTTATCTTATATTTAGATTAGCGATTGCATTCCCGGCACGTGCTTTGTTCCCAATAAAAATTCTATGACATAGGGCAAGAACGGTTACGGGCACAAAACGCCCATAGTATCTTGGATTCATTTTTCTATAGCAACCTTTTAGTTTTTTTAACGAAGTCAGGTAGCTTTTATAAATAGATTTGTTTGACTATTTTATTATTTAGATTTATAAATATGACCTTTTTAGATTATAATTGAAATAATTGAATTCATTAAATAGAAGACTTCAGAAAAAAGGATTTTGAGAAAAGGATCTTGTTTCAGAAATACTTGGCGATGATTAAGCATCTAGCGACCAACAATTCCTAAAGACAAAAATATTATTAAAAGTAGATTGCTTTGCAACATCACAAAAAGAAAAAACAGACAGAATAAAATAAATAAGGTAATGTGAATGACATGCTTTTAAGATATGAATTATATATCAGTATTTATTGGAAAAAACTTATCATTGATGGATTATTGGCGTTTATTTACGCAGACAAAAGAGCAAAAAAAAGTCCACATCTAAATTAATTAGCATAATTTTTTTCTAAATGTTTACTAGTAAAGCCATACCGAAAAGAAGTTTACATTACGTACGAAAGTAAATCAACCGAAATCCCAATATCCACTCATGGAGGTCCCCGATTGAACTCGTAGTTGAGGGTACATTTGACGGACGAATTTTAGTACGAAGAATACGAATTTTTTGAAAGTCCTTGGGAAGACTATTATAGTCCAGGTATTCAGTAAAGTAGTACTGTACGGCAGTATAGATTCAGACAGACTTACGAAAATTATACTAAATTTTGATCGTACGTACGGTTAATACATTAGACATCACTTTCAAATTTTCGTCAATAAATAATTTAAATGTAACGTACAAACATAAATCTAAAGTATGTATTTTTTAAAAAAAATTTTTATTGATGTTTTATTATTTTCTTTGCAAAATGGCTTGCTCATTCACTTTTTTTCGTTTCACCCTTTGAATAAATTGTTGACAGCTATGTGAATAGTCGAATGGCCGAAAAAAATGAAAGTATAATTGATTATTAAAAATATGATCGCTGTTTAGCTGTTTTAGAAACTCACAAAAACCAAGGTTCTTAATAGTTAAATTGGAGTTATCGATGAGTTGAATATTCAGTTGGATAAACATACTGTAATTATCCTATTGAAGATTTTATGAAACACGGTATCTCACAAACTCAATAAGACCTTTTCGAAATATCACGAAACATTTAATAAGAAATTGAATTGATTAAAATACAAAAAATAATAACAATTACTGTAATATGAAATAAAGCCTTTCTTGTTGTAAAAACAACGCTTTTCGTATTTTCCAATGTAGTTGAGTCGTATTCTGTTAAGCATTCTTTATATTTCAAAATTTTATGTATTAGTCTAGTGTTTTCAACTTCATTAAAATGTTTTTTTGT
>CAJVPU010000283.1:0-19414 GCA_910591775.1 Dentiscutata heterogama | reverse complement strand
TTGCTATTATATTCAAAAAATTTATACTTATATATATTGCTAATTCTTTCTAGAATAATCAAAATTTGCCTAGATTATATAATATAAATAATATATAATTATATATTATCTGATTTTAATTGAATGTTATTGTAAAAAAATTAGTAATGTGATTACTAGTAAAATTGATCAATGTTCACTCTATCCTTAAAATATAGATTTGGGCCAATAATATAGCCTTTTAATTATGAATATGTGTTATATATTTGGAAATTCAATAGTAGATGAAGATGCCAACACTAGCCTAGTATAACTATATAAAAGAACTCCAGAAGCGGTTAAAGTACGGGATTTGGTTTTTAAAGAAGTTTTTTTTTTTAAAAAAAGAGGTATATTTCTAAAAGGTCTAAAATATCAAAGAAGTTATTGTTAAGTATATCAGAAAGTGTGAGTTTTTTGTTTGATTAGCAAAAACTATTGATATTTAAAAAAACAATTTTAATAGAAAAAGATAGATATTCTGGTTAGAGAGAGAAAAAAAAAGTTGATATTAAAACAGAAAGTTGGTTTAATAATAATTTGTAGATTTGTAAAGATGGTATATTTGTAGATAAATAGTCAGATTTAAGAAGAATATTTGAAAAGTTGATAAGATTTTTAAAGAAAGTAATAAGTAATTAAGCAATAAAGAGGTTTTATATAATAAGTATATATAAGCTTCTTCAGGATTGTATTTAGTTTTTGTTTGAATAGAGATTTTAATATAATTTTAAAAACTATATAAAAGAGGCAAGTATTTGAAAAAAAGATAGAAATTAGAGTTTATAGTAGGATAAGAATTTGTTATAGTATATAGTAGAGTTATAGAAATTAAGTAGACTAGAGAAAAAGGTTGTTAGATTTGCTTAGTATAGTATTTGTAGTTAAAGATATATTGTTATTATTTAAGTCTTTAGAAATAGAGTTTTTAAAAGGTTTTGATATAGATAAAGAAGTGTTTATAAAAATAGATAGAATAGTATATTTTTTGGATATTGTAAAGAAAGTATTTGGAGAAGAGGTTTTGGCAGAGTTTGATAAGTTAAAAGCTAAAAATTTTTGAGTTCTTTTTATAAAGTCACTTGCTATATACCCAGTTCTCATAGCTGTATAAAAATCTAAAGTCTGCTTTGTATATTGAGTTTGACTATTATATATTGGTTCTTTCATATAAATAGGCTTTTCTATCTGTCTATTTACATTATTCTTTTCTAAAAATAGTTCACTATTAGTAGAAAACATCATGATTTTGAAAGCAGTAGCTATATTAATATTATTTATAGAAGGAATTATTGAAAAAGTAAACTATAAGAAGTTAAAGAGTTGAAGTTTGGAGAAAGAAAGAAAGAGTTGTCTAGAGAGGATAGAATATTGATTTTGTAATATTTAATAATAAATTTTTTAGCTTTGATATATTGTTTAAGCTTATATTCTTGCTAGATTTAAAAGATTGAAAATTTAAATTAGTTTTGAATATCATAAAGAATTATACATATGAGAATATAAAGGTTAATAGATAAAGAGATGGTTTTTTCTAGAGCTTCTTTAAGTTTAAAAGTTGAGATATTATTATTTATTAATACTGCATTAAAGTAAGCTTTGAAGTAGAAATAAAAATAGTATATAGTTTATTTGGAGTTTGTTTCTAGATTATTACTTTTTGCAAACTTTTGGTCTGTATTAGCAGCTAGTATATTTAATGTTTGTATTAGAAAGGCTTTTTTGAAAGTTGCTAGATATTGGTTTTCTAAGTTAAAGATAGAGAGGTTTAGATTAATTAAAATAGTTTTTGAAATTTATTCTTTGAGAAATACTAAAAATAGTTTAAAGTATTTATTAAAAAAAAAAGTAGATAGATTGGAAAGATTGTATTTAGTATTCTTAGGTAAGAAAGTATAGTTTGGTTGTATATCAGAATCCCAACATACAAAATCCTGACACACAAAATCCCGGCAACAAAATCCTGATACACAAAATCCCGACAAATTAAAATCCTAAAAATATTAAAATTAGGAATTTAATTTGTCAAGATTTTGTGTAATGGGATTTTGTTGTCAGGATTTTGTGTATCAAGATTTTGTGTATCAGGATTTTGTATGTCAGGATTCTGATATACAACCGTACAGTTTTTATTTTTGCAAGTACTGTATGAATATGGTAGAGAGCTTCTTTAGTAGTTTGAAAAAAGCAATCTTGAAAAGAAAAGAGATTTGTAATTTTATATTTAGAAGGTAAATATTTTTTGCATTTATTAGCAAGTGTTATTGCTATTTGGTATTTGAGATAGTTATGAACTTTGACTTCAATAATTTCAGTAAATTGTTTTTTGTATGCTTTAAAGAAGTTTTCAAACCAAGAGTTAAAGTCATTAATATAAGGTTTGAATGAAAGAATATAAAAAATATTTGTAAATTTGGTTTTAGAGATATTGAAGATAACTATAACAGTGAATTAATTATTGTTATAGATACTAAAAAGAGATTTTTTAGTATTATTATATTTGAAGTTGTATTGCAAGAAGAGTCTGAGTAGATAAATATTTAGTTTTTTTATGAATTTTTAATAATGGATTGTTTTATATTTATTATAGAGAAAGAGATATAATCAAGCAAAATTAATTGCTACTTTGCTATAATCAGTGATTAAGTAAGGAAAGATTGCATAGTATGATTTGAAGATATGAATATAAAAGTTGAAATATATATACATTAAGAAATATTAAGTTTAGAAGAGAGTAATTGATTTGATTGTTAAAAAAATTCTGTAAGAAAATCTGATTTTTCAATAGCTATAAATTTAAGTAAGTAGTTAAAGCTTTGTTTTTGAAGAGGTTTAGAGGTTGGTTCTTTTTCTGCAGTAGTTGAAATTAGCTGACCCAAAGTAAATCTGTAGAGATAAGTTTTAGTAAAGTTAAAAAGTTTTTAGACAAGTATTGTATTTAATTTAGTATTTTATTCTATTTCTTAAGTAATTAAATAGTTGGCAAACACTGATCCATTTATTTAAATCAAGATAAAACGTATAGGACAACCCCAGAGAGATTTAATACTATCAAGTTAGAAAAAAGAAATAGATTCAGAGGTACAATTTATAATCTGCCAACAATAGCTTTTAACAGTTTATTACTATGACAATTTAAAAAGTACAAGGTTTAGGCAGTACACATTCCAAAACTGCAATGAAAATTAAAGTAAAAGAGCTCACATTTATTTTAAATTAGAAGAGGACCTAGTCCAGGCACAAAAATACAATCTGTTTTACTATAACACTAAATTAGAATAGTAGCCTTTTGTAGAAACTTCAAATTGTAGAAATTTTGTGAATACTCAAAGTCATGATAAGAGACCACTGAATGAGATAGAAATATACAAAACACAAAGACCTGATAAAAAGCAAAAACATCAAAGTATTAATGATAGCTCAAACAATTACCAAGATAATAACAAAGAGAATACACGTAGATCTAATTATAACTTCAGCCTCAAATCACAATTTAGAGAAAGATTCTTAGGCAAGGATTTATCTAATAATTTAGAAGGCAGTAGTAAAAAAAGAATTAATAAATTAGAAGGAAAAGAAATCACCAAACCCCAAAAACACATAGGAGTAGACAATTAATGCTTAGCCAGATCATGAATAGACTTAGCAACTTAGAAGATCAAGCAAGCGCTAAAAGAAATAAAGGGGTTAATTGCTTCTAAAGGTGTCCCAGTCAAATCAAAGAAGAAAAGTAAGGTAGAACAACCCATGACTACCTTACAAAAAGAGATAAATATTGTGCAAGAGGAAATATATAGTGAGTCATCAAATAGAGCAGAGAGAATACCCTACAACTCAAATAATAGAGTAGTAAATACAAGTGGAGGGAAAAGCAGTTTAAAATTAGACAATGGGGTGCTAAAGATAGCATATCACAATATTAATGGATTGAAAATAAACCAACAGAAGCTTGAACTATTAGAATACTGGGTAGAGGAGGAGAACATAGGTATATAGTAATTAGATTAATGGAAACCAATATTAGGGAAAAAGAGTGTTCTTTTTTAAGTAAAAATTAGAGCAATTATAGATTTCTTTGGTCAAAGATAGCAAAGGACAAAAAAAAAGGATTAGGAGTAGTACTAGGTATTCGAAGCAATTGGAAGAAAACATCTAGGTAGCATAAAAACTAATGAGAAATATATATTAGTGGCCAAATCATTATTATAGTAGTATACTTGCCTCCAAATAATGAAGAGGAAAAAGCAAAAATCTACAAATTAGTGATGGATATATATATAAAAAGAAGTAAATATATGCATATAGTAGTAATGGGAGATTTTAACAGCATAGTCAATCCAAAGTTAGACAAATTTTTAACCCAAGATATAAGCAAACACAAGGCATCTAAGATATATAAATAGCTAAAAAGAGTCTGCTTCATAGATATATTTAGATTCATGTATCCAATGACCAGAGAATTTACATGGTCTAATAACACAAATGCTACAAGAATAGACCAAAAGAGCCTCTCAGGGGCAGGAATTGTAGATATAGAATTTACTACAAAAAGTGATCACAAGGCAGTATATACAATTCTAGACCTAAATATATTTATAGCTAAATCACCAGTAGCAGTCAAAAAAAAACAGAAAACATTTTAGAATAGTCTACCTATATGATAAAACAACAAGTAAAAATTGAGAAGAGTATAAAAATATATTAGAAAAAAAGATTAAAAGCAATAAGAAGATTCTTTCATGCTTGAAGGAAAAAATAGAAAGAAATACAGAGGCTAATAGCATACAACTATCTCAATTGGCAAATCAAATCTGGGCAATTTTCAAAACAAGCATTCTAGAAGTGGCAAACAGAAGTCTTTCAAAAAAGAAAATATATAACAGTATTTCTCAAATTAGAAATAACAGTACCAAATCACAGCTAGCAAAGTTAGCAAAAGAGATAAGTATGTGAATAAGACATATTAAAAAAGTTGCCAACTCAAACAGTTATATAGACAAAAAAGTAGAAATAAATACAGATATTAAAAGAGTGAACAAAAAATTTGACCTTTTAATACCAGAAATCAGAACAGAGAATTATGAAGATTGGCTAGAAAATATAAAGAGTTGGTAGAGAACAATAAATAAGAAAAGATTAGAGGAATTAGAGTTCATCAAGCATAAAGAAATAGAAGCAAATATAGATTACAGATATGAACTCATTGAAAATAAGCAAGGAAAGATGTTAAGTGGATTGTTGAACAAGCCACACAACAAAGTTACTATAGACAAATTATTCAAGAAGCAAGAGGAGTGTAAAATGTTAATTATAAAACTAGATCAGGTTCTATAAGAAGTCAAGTTATATTATAAAAATCAGATGCAAGAGAGAAACCCCAAGGAGCTAGAGAATACAGAGGCCTGGACAAAGGTTTATTAACCAATTAGTTGAATACAAGAGGGTTAATATATGAGTATCAAGGATGAAATAACAGAAAAAGAATAGACCTCTACAATAAGATTACTGAAGAGTAGTACAGCACTGAGTATATCGGGCATCACATATAATCTTCTCAAAAAACGTGAGTGCATCAACCCAAGAGTATTTTAGGCTGTTTGTAAATTTTTGTATAAAAGAATTAGCTATACCAGATGAGTAGAAAAAGGTACAAATCTATCCAATCCCAAAAGGTACAAGCTGAAATTTTGATCTAGGAAACACAAGGCCAATTGCTCTTTTGGAGACATTTAGAAAATATATCACAAAAATTATCATAAACAGATTATCTAAGATCTTAGTTAAGTACCAAATTTTACGTAGCTAGAATTTTGTAGGGTTACCAGGTGGTTCTACAGAGCACCCAGTTTATATGCTTAATATGGTAACAGAAGATGCAAAAGAGAAGGATACCAAGCTATGAGTGGTTCTACAAGATATAAAAAAAGCTTTTGATTCTGTTTTACTCAAAATGCTCAAAAAAACAATAGAAAGAATTAAAATACCACCTAAATTAATAAGATTAATTATTTTACTTTTTGAAGGTAGAGAATCATATATAATAATAGCAGTGGGCTTGACAAATTCAATAGAAATGAATAATGAAATAGAACAAAGAGATGTTTTTTTTCTACTACTCTGATGTATTTTTTATGACCCACTGCTAACAAGAATACAGCAAAATAGAGAACTTGGCTACACTATGAGTGTTTCAAACCTAGATCTAATACAAGAGGGCAAGGCCAAGAAGAAAAAAGCCAGAGTAATAGTAATAGCTTATGCAGATGATACTACGTGGATTGCTTTAAACAAACAAACAATAGAAAAAACTTTGGCAATAGCAAATAAATTTTTCGAGCTTAATGATATACAAATTAATGAAAAAAAATCAAACCTCATAGTATTCAATTCCAAGATCAAAACAGCAGAGTGATATATCATATTTTGCAACAAGAAGATTAAAGAAGAAAAAGTAGGCAGTATAACAAGAGTGTTTGGGATGTGGCTTAATTGTAAAATGAATAAGATATATATATATTAAAAAGCTAGAGAAATTATCTAGCAAACAGTTGAAATGCTAAGATAGAAGAAACTCACAATAAGCCAATTAGCATATATCAATAATATATGTATTATCCCAAAACTACAGCCAGGGAATATAGCAAATTTGAAGATCGGTTTTAAAATGCATCTAGAATGATCTTCAAAAATTCTCTGCACTATGATTAGATAATAATAATTACTACTACTGCTAACTAAATCTAGAATTTAGAGTATTCATAGTATCAAACCTTGCCAAGTTGATATTCAAAAGAAAGTCGAAAACCTCTAGTTACATAATCAGTCATTATTTTTCGGTAATCAATCTTTTTTAAAAAGGTAAATGAGACCCGAAATAATGAAGAATATTACATTAAAATTTTATTACAACATATTAATTTTTACTTTTTTTTTTATTAAAATGCTTGTATAAAAGCTCTACAATGATGTCACATCTTTTATCAGCCATAGAGAAGCCAAGAGCCAAAGATCTTTCTTGTGTGTTTAGCTTAATAGCTAATAAGTATAGTAGACTTGGCTTAAGACCCTGTGAAATGAAGGAATTACAAACCTGAAGACATGCTAATACACCAACTACTACTAATTGGCTTAAATCATATATGAATTATATGTCTGAACTTAAACTTTATTTGTATCTGCACTTAATTTGTGAAAAACATTATAATCAAGTAATTTCTACTAATCATTTTTATAATTATCTTTTAGGTAATCCTGCTTTTAAAAATAAGAGAGCTCGATCTGATACAAGCTCTGATGATGCTAATATTTGTGAAGAAATTAATGAATTGTATACAGAAGCAATGCATATGGAAAGTTATATGCACACAATTGCAGCATTGGAGCAACAATTGCAAAAACAAGAAAATAGAGAGCTTATTATGATCACGGAATTTTAACAGAATATCGAAGACCAAGAGCGAATAATATTAGAATTAAGGAGGCAGTTAGAAGAGTGCAATGAAGTTATAGCTCATTTAAAGAGTTTATTTAGTGGTGAACTTGATAAGAATAAGAAACTGGTCGAGCAATAGAACTCTCAATACTCTGATCAAGATAAGCACATACAAGCAGTCACCGATATTGCACTAATTGAATGAAATTTTTTATATAGAGATGTCAAAGCTTTGATTAGGGATAACAATAGATTTTCTTTGGAAAATCTATTAAACTATACCCCTCATTTATAGCTAAGTAGACACAATCAAGTTCTTGTAAAATTTATTGAAATATTAACCCATAATAATCTTAATACAGGGGTTGAAAGTGCTAAAAAGGTTTATAAAAGAGTTATGGCCATCAATTCTGTATATGGATCCAGATACAGAAAATATGTATCGGAAATGAGCCTTGTAGCATCAGCTATAAAATATTCTATTGCAAGATCAAAAACTATTATCAATATTGATAATCATATTACAAGCTCAGGAAGTTATTTCCGTTTTCAAACTTGGTTAAACAAATTATCTAATAAAGAAGAAGCACTACCAGAAGGTCTCCTATTTTTAACATTCGACAATGAACAAAGAGAACAAAGAAATTATCTTAACCAAGGACTCAACACAGTGATATTTCATACTGTTACTAGTTTTGTTACCTTCAACATGAATTCGCAAAATTATATTCAACATACTAATAGTGCATCTTGGGTATTTAATTCTCTTGATAGGTCCCAATACGAAAGCTTTTTCGATATTACATTTGAAATGCAAGAAGTTATAGATAAAAAATTGCATATTTATCTTTTTGAAGTTTTTAGTTTATTTTGTAAAGAAAAATTAACTACAACCAATAAGATTGATTCTTTTGCATCTATATTCGTTGCAGCAAACAATATCCTAACTGTAAAAAAAAAGATATCGACAATAAAAGACAAGTTTGTCCAGAATACAAGTTTTGTCTATCTACATTGTCAGAAATGTCAAAGCAATGTGTGGAAGTAGAAGCAGAGGAGGATATAGCCAAACAGTTATTTACCTTTAAACTATATAATACCGAAAAAGAGACTTGACTATCTAACACATCAAGAATTAGTGTGACTCAAAAAATGCGTGTTAATGAAGGGGTTAACCTTCCAGAAATTTTTATACCTGATCCTTTTGATGTTAATCCTAACACAACTGAAAATATTGAAAAAATTTTTACTAATATCGAAAAAATTTCAGGGATTAAAGATAAAATACATAAATGGGTGGTTGTAATATACAACAGCATTTCATATCATTGGGCAGCAAAAATTAAAAAAAAATACCCATGGCTAATTCTCATTCCTAGGCAATTGCATGAAGAAATGAACATGCTTCGAGCCTTTGTGGAATTAAATTGGTAAACTTATCTTGTCTTAAATATTTTATTTTCTATTTGTTAACTTTTAATTATCTAATAGAGATATCGAACTCAAGCAATTTGCAATATGCCAGGGATATAAAACTGAAAATCAACTTTCCTACTTTAAGAAATACCATGACCATCATAAATCTTGAGATTCAATTTGCAATATTTATCGCCAAGCTATGGCCATAGAATTGCTATGGCTGTATGTTAAGTATTATTCTAATCCATCAGTAGAAGAATACTTGGCCTGGGTAAAAGAACAAACAGATCCATGTTATCAAATGAAATTTGAGCAAGTAGAACTTTTAATTTATTTTTAATGATTTATTTATTGGGTTTGTTATAAAAAATTATATACTTTTTAAATTTTGACTATTATCCTAATAAGTAATAATGTATAACAGCTTGAATCAGATTCTAATAACCTTGAGTTAATTAGAATAACCAAATTCATTTATTGTCAAAATCACATTTTGCTGCCTTGTAACTAACAGATTTACAAGGCAAGATAACTCTAAATTTATTAATACAATATAGATTCGATTAGTGCTTTAGAAAGTTAAACAAAAGTAAGTTTGAATTTTGAATCGATTAAGCGATATAAAATACTATACTAATATATATTTTTTATTTGATATAACAGATTTACAGGGTAAAGTTAGCTTTAAGCCTAAATTTCTACGTGAGAAAGGGGTTGGACTTATTTATGAGAAAACTGAGGAAGTTTATTAATATAGTACAGATTTGATAAGTGTTTTAGAAAGTTAAGCGAAAGTAAGTTTAAAATTTTAAATCAATTAAATAATATAAGATACTATACTAATATATATTTTTTATTTGATATTATGTAATTATTATAAAACTAAGAATTAATTTTCAATTATTACTGTATGGATTTTCACTATCAAATTATTGTATTCAAGAAATATAATTTAAATTAACCAGATTGATTAGAATCTGATTCTTTCTTAAATAGCTAAAGTTATAATTATAATTCTTTTAATACTAATTGATTATTTATTTTAAATAGACCTTTGTTTATCTACAGGCCATCGTTAATTATAGAAAAGCTATCAGGGAAAATAATCCATTATTAAAAAGTGCTGCAAGGAGAGTCTTTTCTCCAGTATGGTCTGCACAATATCATCCAATATATCATTATATAGAAGTCGTAGACGAAGTGCAACTGCTACAACTTGATCCGGCTATATGAGATGTTATAGAGAAGAATTGTGTAATTTCACGGTCAGGGCTTTTTAACCAGTACCAAGAATTAGATACAGTTTTGGAAGAGATAAATAAATCTTTGAAAGCATTAATACCTCCTGTTCTACAAATGTAGCATTGGAGAATTGCCGCACGAAATTGTAAAAAATATTTGCAGATATTCAATTGCTGTATAAATTAATTTATTTACTAAAAGTTTTTTAAAGCTAAATCAAAATTATTATAAATTTAGCTGCGAAATAATTTTTTCCAATCAATTGAATATAATGAAGTTCAAATAAGTGGTCTGAGAGTTAAACCAGAAGCAGTTGCAGAATGTGAGAGATTTCAAGCTTATTTAAGAAAAGAAAATTTTGTTAATCTAATGGTAGATTCTGGAACTACTTTTAAAAACTTAGGAGGAGAATATGAATTAAGTGCACAATTGATAGAGTTCACTAATTTAGCTAAACAGGCTCAGAAAGAATATATTACTGAAGTTTTTTATAAAAATAACTCCATTCTTTATTTAGGTCTATTCCAATTACCAAAGAAGAAGCGATTAAGCTAATGAGTGATACAAGTATGACTAATGCAGAAATCGTATATAAAATTGAAACACTTCTTGAAAAGACAAGTGATAGTATTCAAAAAAAGTATCGTGAAATAAAGTTCAAGAGGTGTAATGAATTGCTGGTCATATTAGAAGAGATAAGATCATTATTTAATTCTAATAATGAGCTCAATAATTATGAATTCACTAAAAATTTAGAAATGCAACCACATGATGAAATAGAACATACTAATCAGAATTGAGATTTTGTAGTGCTTTATTTATTGTGATGGATTAAAATGAAATTGGATTAAAATGAAATATTGTACAATGTAAAAAAATAGACAAGCCACCAAAAAATAAAAATTTTTAAGTGTATTTTTTAGGGCTAGGGGTTAGGGTAAGATGTTAGTTTTAGAGCAGAGATTATAATAAACAAGTATAAGTAGATTTTAAAGAATTAAATAGAAACCTTCATTTATTTTAATCTGATTTCATTATAATCCGTGACAATTATTAATTGGTTTGGATTTAAATAAATATATAATTTTTTCTTTTTGTCATTATTTATGTTATTCAAAAAATTCGAAGTACAATATAATACAGTTCTAAATTAAGACATTTGTTAACAACTTCAATGAATCAATTCTGAATTTTAAATAAATATAATATTTATTATTTAAAATATTTAAAATATACAATTTTAATTTTTTTTTTTTGATGAATGAACCGTCTATGAATAAATAAAGCCCATTTAACTCAAATGATCCTATTTAAGTAAACTTTTCAGGTTTTGCCCACATGCAAATTAATCATATCTTACGCAAAATGAATATTTATCATAAGGTTATCTCATATCTTGTGTAATATTACACAGAAATATAATATATATGCTGGGTTTATCATGCGAGAGGCATATCTCTAATTATATTACAGCATTTGGTGAACTTGGTCTGCGAATACAGGAAATAAAAATAAGTATTCTGATTGCCCCCGATCTAAAGACTATTCGTTTAGAAAAGGTATTATATAATAAAATGAGCTCTGTATGTCACTAACTCTGATTATTATGAAATTTTGGTACTGTAGTAAGTTGAGTAAGCAAGAATTTCAAATTTTGAATACAAGTAATATGTATACTGATATAAGTTCATTATGATATTTCTAGAATCATGTGATCAATATACCTATTATTATTAAAAGTGCGATCTGCATTACCCAAATTTGGTATATTCCTTGACTGAACTATGCTACTTACTGCAACTATCAAGAGTATTCAAAAAATTAATAGACAAAATCCATTAACCAATGCTAAGATTAGCAAAAAATAAATTAGACTTGCAAATTACAATGCCAAACTATATAGTCATACACAAAAATATAGGCAACTTTAGAAAACTAAGTTCAGAATTACTAAACAAGCAGGTCATAAGTTTGCATAACAGACTGAATAATAAAGGAATAATTAGCAAGATTACCAAGCTACGTATTTGGCAGGGATATAGAATAGCCAACCTAACAGAAAACTTTGATGATCAAGAAGAGCATATAGATCTTGAAAAGCTCTGAAAGTATAATCAGGCAATGTTGACTTTAGTAAAAGGAGCAAAGAGTCAGATAACAATTAGACCAATGCAAGAGAGTTGGAGTATTAAGAATAGAGGCAGAATAGTATATAGTATACTAGAAAAAGAAATGTTTATTTAGTGTACAAAGGTCTTTGATGCATTAAATCTAATATTTATTAAACAGCTCTTGAATATATAGGGGAACCAGATAATCACGTGGTCTTATCTCAAACAAACAAAAAACAGATTAAGTAGAAGAAAAGTTCTTATCTGGTTTAGATGTATTGAAGATCATTTAATAACAAATCATGATACAAGAAAAATAATGTGTGATTTCTAACAGATAGTACAAATAAACTTGCACTTATAGTCCAAAAGACAAAGATCTTAAAAGATAAGTGAAAGCGTGACTAGATACTAGTAAACGATAAAGAAAATAAACCAGATATATGTAGAATAATTAGAAAAACGAAGAAGAAGATACAAGTAGAGAAGTAGTCTATTAGTGAGGAGAAGAAAGGCAAGATTAAAATAGATAAAAATAATAATATATCAGAAGGTACTTAGCAGCCAAAATAGATCAATAAAGAAAAAGTTATCTTAGAAAGCAGAACAATAGTTGGGTATTAGACATATTACGAAATATGTTTATGGAGACAGAGAAAAATAATAAAGTAAAACTAAATAAAGAAAAAGCTAAAGAGTTAGATAGTATAGTACATGCAAGTCTGGCTGACCAAGTTTGTATAGATAGATTAGAAATAGATTATATTAAAAGACAAGGGTTTAGGATTATTGTAAGAAGTTAATTTTAGATGGACTTAGTAAAAACATAGAATTAGATCAAAATACTTTAATCTTTTATATAGATGGTTTACTTATAAAAAAGAGAGTAGATAAAGAAACAGTATGCAAACAAGGTTTGGGTTGGCTACAAGTTGATGAAAATGAAGAATACAAGATACAAAAAGGGAGCTTTAGTATTAACCACTGCCATCATTAATGAAGGCTAAATTAGCAGCAATATGGGTGGTGTTGCTATCCACTTTGGCAAGAACCAAAGTTAAAATTTATACTGATAGTGCTGCAGCAATAGATGCAATTAGAAAGGGAGAAAGCCTCAAGTCAAATAGAGAGTGGTTAAGACAAAAAAACTATAATTTGCTACTTAAGATTATAAAAACAAAGCATATAAAAAAACTAGAGCTAGAATTAGTTAAAGTCAAAGGCTATAGTGAAAACAAATGGAATGATGAAGCAGATTACTTAGCAAAAATAGGACTTGAAGCACCCAAATTACAGCTGCAAGAAGTAGAGCCAAACTCAAGACTCAAATATAATATTTATTAGCAAAATAAGCTTATTGAAATCCCAACAAGAAAATTTATTAAAAAGCTTGAAAACACGAAAGTTGCAGCAGAGTAGAGAGTATTAAGCTTTATAAATATACTCGAACCAAGAGATGACTTTCAAGAATGGGATTGGAAAGGTTTTTGAAAAAAAATCAAATCACAAAGCAGTATTAGATATATATCAATAAGAAAGAGAAAAAAACTTAACTTCCTAATTAAGTGTTTATATAATAAACTGCCAACACTAAGCAGTCTTGTGAAAAGAAAACCAAATCTGTATAAAGAAAATAATTGCAAGGTGTGTAGACAAAATATAGAAGAGATACAAGACTACTTAGCAAGCTATGAGGCACAAGAAGATCAATAGTTGGAAATCAAGTAAGCAGTAATAGAAACAGTTTAAGCTCTCATAGATGACTCTAAGAAGAAGATAATTCTTCAAGCATATAATCTCCAAAGAAGCCTATTTGGAGAATATTAGAAAGAACAGAAAGATCAAAGAGAAGGTTATATACATGGCCTTTACAAGATTATAATAGTAAAAGATCTTCTGAACCAAAGCTTTTCAAAAGAGAAAGCAAATCTAGCTCTCAATACAACATTGCATATTATGTGGAATGGCTTTCATGAAATTATATAGTAATGGAGATGTGAAAAGGTAATAAACTGGGAACAAAGTAAAGGTATTACAAGACAACAGAAAGTAAAAAAAAAAGCTCAATCACAAAATGAAAGAAAAGTAAAGAAGGAAAAAGAAAAAGCGATAATAGAGAAAAAGAAAACATCAAGCACAAGAGATAGAAAAACATCTGGTTATAAAGGAACTGAAGTACAGAAGGTTAAAGAAAAAAAGATGGATATAGTCAAAATAATAGATGACTTGGTAGAGAAAATGATTTTAAGTAGAATCAAAAAAGGTGAAAAGCCATTTTGGTGTGGCACGTAGGCTGGTTTAACACAGCCTCTAATTTGTAGACTTGTTTTCAAATTAGTGTGGCAGATTGCACTTGGGCACCTATTAGGTAGCTGGGTAATGTCAGGCTTGCAAATTAGAAGTAAATAAGTATATAATTTAGTAGTATACTTAGAATCTTAATAAAGTACTAGCAAAACTGCCTAAGATTAAAAAAATAATAATAATAGTTGGCAAACTAGTCAAGGTTCTAAGATATATCTCTAGTGGTTTGTTAACTTGTTGTTGGATTTGTTTTGATGATCTATGTAGGTTTTGTTTGATTTTTTTATCTCTGTTAGCAAGTCTTTAAAGAAAGTTAATTTTGTAAAATTATAGAAGTAATAAAAATAGAAAAAAGAATATTGTTTATATATAAAAGTTTTAGTAGAAAAGATAAATTTGAGTTTGACATATTGAAGATAATAAGTACAATTTTAATAAATTATAAGGCCTTTAAAAAATATAGATTTAAAATAATTCAATATATAGTTTGCTTTTATAAAAACACAAGAGATATTTTTAATTTTGCAAATTTTGTATATATGATAATATTAAGAGTAGAGATCAATTATAATAGGTGTAGAATCTGTATAGAGAGTAGTAAGTAAGATTTGAGAGATTAGTTAAAATATTTGTTGTAGCTTAGAAATAGATAATTTGAGTAAAATTTCAGTAATTGCATTAAATTGTTTTTTTAAGATAATTGTATTTGGAGAGCTTTTCATTGCTATAGAGCTATTAAGTTGTCTAAATAGTGTAGTATAAGAGATTTGGTAGTGTTTATAGATAAAGTTTGTGTAGAATTTGCCACATAGACAGGTAAATAAAGCTAGTTGGGTAGGTATTTTAAAGTAGTGATAGTGCTTGGCACAATCAAACAAAAATTTGACAGTCAAATACTTGTTAATACTTATATTTAAATCGGATATTAAATGATTGCAGATTAACCAAAGCTAAATATATACTATTGGTTAATTTGCAATAATTTGATGTCTGATTTAATTACAAGTATTAACAAGTATTTGACTATCAAATTTTTGTTTGATTGTGCCAAGTACTAAGTAGTGATATAGTTTATTAAGTTTATAATTAATAGAATTAATATTTTTGAATAAGATATATAAGTTGAGTAGATCAAATTCTTTTGTTCCAATACCAAAACAGTCTGGGTATTTGTTATAAAAGTAATTAAGATCATAAAAGTTAAGATTTTGAGTAGTTAAATAAATATTTTGATAGATTAGATAACAATATTATTAAAGAAGACAAGAAGAGTTTCAAAAAGTAGTAAAATTTGTTTTGTATAATATTACACTATAAATATAACTTTTGTGACTAGTGTGGCTATAGCTGGTGTAGTTGTGGCTAGTATGACTAGTAGTACAAAAGCAGCTTGTATAAGATTGCTAAAAATAGTAAGTAATACTATTTAAATTTGTATAAATTAAATGGAATATAGATTTGTAATTATTTGTTTTGTATAAATTTAATAAAGATTTAAAAAAAAATTTTTAAATAAAATTATTAATTAAATAAACTATTAATTTTAAAGATTTCAAAATGTGTTTGAGGCTGGGTTTGGGTAGAGAGAAAGAGAAAAAAAAAGTAAAAAAGAGAAAAAAAAAAAAAAAGTTATAGAAAAAAGAGTTTGGATTAATTTAACTATAAAATAGTTTTTAGCCATTTGTAATAAATTTTATATTAAAATGAAGCTAAAAGCAAGCTAGAAAACTTTGTTTTAAAAAGCAAGGCTAGTTTCTTTAGCAAAATTTGAGTAAACTCAAATTATAATTATTTGGTGAATAATTATTTAATTTAATTAAAAAAACTTGTTTAAAGCTATAAAACTTGGTAACTAAATTGAGATATAGAACAATAAAATTTAATAAAAAAAGTATATTAAGAGGTGCAGTTTTGAAAAAACTTAAGTTTTGTTTTAGCAAAATTTTGGTACAAGTAATCATTAGAAAGAGTTAGTAAATTGGGTTTGTATAGTATTATTAATTTTGCGTGCAGTAGATTTTAGTAGTTTTTTACTATAATTTTATTAATAGAAAAAAGAAAAAGACAGATATTGTCAAATTTGTCTTCTGGTAATTTTCAATACCACATACAGTATAATACAATCTAGTCAAAGTTAAAAACATAGAAAAAGAAGATAAATTTTATTTATAGTAAAATTATATAAGAATATCAGCAAAATATATAAATATAATCTTATGTAAGAAATTACAGACTGTAATATTGCACAATAATTATGATTAATATGCAATATTGCACAATAATCTAAAGTATAATATTACACAAAAATATTACAAAATATTATGTAATATTTTAAAAACTTCCATTTAATGTTAGAATATTTTGAAACAATTTGCAACAATTTGCAACAAATCACAACAATTCCCAACAATTTGCAACAATGTGCAACTATTTGCAACAATTTAAAAAAATTTAAAACAATTCAGATAATTTAAACAAATGTTATAAAATAAATAATAGTAATTTGAAAGTTGTAAAATTTAATTTATTTCGAATAAATTTAATTTATTTTAATTTATTTAAATAAATAAAAAATACTAAAAAGTAATATGCCAACTTTTTATAGTAAATTATAGTGAATAATTCAAACTATTTCAAAATAATACAAATTTTACTAAATATATAAATTTCATATATATAATTACAATTAATTTTATAGCTTAAAACTATAACTTATTTTATTTAAAAAAAATTACATATAAAAAAGTAAAAATATTGATAATTCTAAATTAAAGAAATATAAAAAAAACAAAAAAAAAAACATAGCATTATTCAAATATAAAAAAAAAAAAAAACCAAAAAAAACTTTTACTCATCATTATCTGTATCATCATTCTTTTATCTCTCTTTATTATCATTACCACTTGAGAATAAAAAACTAAAAGGTGAGAATTTAGAATTCTTAACTTCCAGTTCTTTTTCAGCTTCTTGGTCTTCATCCGAATCCAATTAAACTAAATTAAAATAATATATATTATGATTATATAAACTTAAGTTAAATCACAACAATTCAAAATATAGCAAATTAATTCAAACAATTTCAATATTGTAAATTATGTATTACTTACTATATCTAGGTCTTTTATTAGTCTAAAAATAATTTAATATAATACTATTTAATTCTAATTAAATAATTTTATATCTTTTCAAATTTGTTCGATATTTTTTTATACTTTCTAACTTGATTCTAAATTTAATGGATTTAATAATTAAAATATATTATTTTGAAGCTATTTAAACAATTTTTTAATTAATTAAATAAATTTATACTTTATCAACTTTATTTGATTTATTTCTATCATATTTATCTCTTTCTTTAGTGCTTTCTTTATCTTTGGAACTTGATATGCAAAAGATGCTATTATGCTCTAATTTATTCTAATAAATTTGCAATAATTTGAATTAGTTTAAATTAATTTAATTCTTTATAATATAAATATAAATAAATATTTACCAAATTTTTAGCAATTAATCTTTTAATAATATTATCTAAAATTGTTATTTTATCAGATTTGGGACTAAGCATTGTTTGACTTATAGCTATAGTATATGCTATATTATCAAGAGAAGCATCATTATCAGGCCAAACTTTGCTTAAAATTTTAGTCATATATATATCTTCTGAATCTTTCTCAACTTCATTAAAAAGTTTCTTATAACAGGCTCTAGTTTTTTTAGATTTTTTCCATTTTAAAACTTTTTCTGAAAATGCTTTATTATTTATATATTCTAACTAGTTTTCAAATACGAAAAACATAGACAATTTAATTTTAAGCATTAAAGTTCTTCGCAATTCTCTAATTTTTTTTAAAAGCTAAAAATACAAAAGTTTAGTAAAATTCAAAATAAATAAAAAAAAATTAAATAAATTCGCAATATTATAAAATAATTTTAATTAATTTGAATTATTTTAAAATATTGCAAATTTATTTGAACTAATTTAAAATAAAAAGGTTTTACTTGTCTATTAATATTCTTCATATAATAAACATTCCACCACTAGCTTGGCAAATATTTTTTAATATGATCTTTATAATTTTCCCACATATACTTATCCATACCCGATTTTAACTGATTTTTATTGGGATAAATAAATTAGGAAACAATTTCTTAAGCTGCATCTTTAATTGTATTTTATTAATAAAAGTTATTATAAGTTATTAAAAATATTATCTTTAAATAATTTAATATATTATTTTAAAATTAAATTAAATAAATTACTTCTTTAAAGGTTTTATCATTAGTAAAATCAAAGTTATTTGCCATTTTTTTATCTATTTCTTTTAAGCATTCTTCAATTTTCTAACTTTAGTATTAAGTTTTCTAATAGCTAGGAGAATTTCACCTTGATTCTTAATAATTCTTAGCTAATGTTCTTGAACTCACTATAATTTAAATATATTAAAACTATATTATACTATATATAAAAATATAAAAAAAATAATTTAAAATATTTTAAATACTATCGAAGTAATTCAAACTAAATAAAGTATTAGTACTTCTACTTTTATTAATTCTAAAATTATCAAATTCTTCTGAAAAGCTTTTACTTAGTTCAGATCCTCTTGTAGATTTTAGACTTGTCTTCTTTTTACTTAATGTTTTGTCTTGAGCTTTTTTTGTACTTTTCTTAGATTTGATTGAAATACCTTTGAACATATTTAAAAAAATAAGTATATAAAAAAAGATAAAAACCTAAAATGAAGTTAGTAGTGTAGTTAATAGTAAATAAATAAAATAAAAGATAAAAACTTAATATGTTGTTAGTAATATAGTTAGTATTAAATAAAATAACTAAAATACTATATATAAAAAACTTTAAAAAGCAAAAAAAAATTTAATAAAAAAT
>CAJVPU010000282.1:0-19414 GCA_910591775.1 Dentiscutata heterogama | reverse complement strand
AACTTTTTATATTGCTATCTGACCAATAAAATTACTTTATGCGTAAATGACCCAAATGACCTAATGACCAAATGACCAGGGTCATTTAAATTTTGAGCAAATGACCAGGTCATTTACCATCTCTGTTATAGGTTGCTATAGTGAGGTTGAAATAATTAGAGAAAGGTAGTGGGATTGAAGTAAATATGTAGTTAAAAGTATATGAAGGCCTAAATAAGAGGAATAGGTTATCTAATATGGGGTTAGAGAGAGGAATGAGAATATTGTGCATAGCTATATGGGTTGTTTTATAGTTTTGAATTGAGTTGTAATATTAAAAAAAAAGTTTGTTCTAATTTAAGAAGAACATAGTGAAACTAGTGAAAAAGAGAAGAAAAAAGTGGTATAAAGTTCAGTATAATCATTATTATAATTTTTGTTATTCAGAATTGAAATTTTAATAAGATCTGGTAAGTAATAAAAGAGAAAATCATGTTTGATATATTGAAAAAAAGTAAAGATAGTTTGTGGATATTTTAGTAGTCTAAGTTCTTAGTTATTTGTGTAATAGTTTCAAGTTGTAGATTATTGAGATTGTGTAGTAAGTTGTTGTCTAGGTCAGAGTCAAAGAGTAGTTTATTGTTAAGATTGAAGTTTGTAGAAGGTTGGTCAGTTAAATTTAAGAATGATAATATTGTTTGTTGTTTATAGAGGGCTAATGATGCTGAAGATAAAGCTACATGGAAAATATCTTCTATAGTGGTCACAGTATACAGCTTTGCAAGATCCAGAAGCTCTCAGATTAAATATTAGAGGATTGTTATTATCTGAATCTTCTAGATAATATCTATTTATTCTCTAAATATAAGTAATTTATTTTTTTATATATATTTATTATTTTGTAGACTTCTTTATTTAAAGTTGTTTTATTTTTTAGTATTTACTATAGTATTAATTAAATTATATATTTTGATTAGTTAATTATTACAGACAATCATAGATAGATCTACCAAAATTAACCAATTATATAAATATCTTACTATTAAATTTTTATATAACTATTTATATAAATTATTTAATAAAGATATAAGCAAGACCTCATCTCACTATCAAAAAAAATTATTTAATAAAAATATAAGCAAAGTTTTATTTTTAAACTAAAAATAAAAATAAAACTAAAACTAAAAAATTTATTAATTTATACTAGTGTTTATATATAGATATTAATTTTTGATTTACAAATTTATATATTATACTAATTAAATAATTTTTATAACAAAAAATTAAACTTTCATTTATAATTAAAATTAAAGTAAATTTGAAGTTAGAACATAAGTTAGTTTATATTAAAATTTTATAAAAAATTTTTTTTGTTAGAAGTTAAAAAGTAGTTTTATAATTAAAAATTTATATATTAGTTAGTTTTTATATAAATATTTATATATAAATAGAAATTGCTATAAAAAAATATTTTTTTTTAAAATTTAAAATTATATAATTTAAAATAAATTAATTTAGTTTAAAAATTTTTGTAATTAAAATTAAAAGATAATTTTAATTAAAAAATTAAAAACTTAATCAATAAAAATTTATTATATTATAGTTAAACTTGATTAGATTATTATAGTTAATAAAAATATATAATAAATTTTAAAAAAAGCTTATAATACAGGTAATAATTATTACAATATAGCTAATAATAATTTTTTATATATAATAAATTTTATATATAATAAATTTTTAAAATTTTTTATATAATTAACTTTTTAAATTATACTATTTTGATATAGTTTTAGACTAGTTTAATACAGTTCCTTGTTTTAAAATATTTTTTTAAACTAATATAGCAAATTATACTTAAAATTAATTAAATAGCTAAATAATATTAGGCTTGCAAATTAAAAATAAAGTATATAAATATTAATTTGTAATATATTTAAAATTTTAATAAAGTATTAGCAAAACTGTTTAAGTTAAAAAAACTTTTAGTTTGCAAAATTTATTAATTTTTGATTTATAAAATAGAAAAAAATTTTATATATAAAAATAAAGCAACTTAATAATAAAAACAATTAATATTAGAAATATTATATTTATAATAGCAATGTTATATAATATCTATATAGTCTTAATTGAGATAAATTAGGATTAGGGTGCAGCTTTAAGATATATAGGTGTTTTTTATATAATAAAATATATATTAGATATAAGGTTCTGATTTTAGTTCTTGTGAGATTTTTATAGGTTCTAAACATTTTTATTTAAGATACTCAATCCCATTTACTTAGTATGTTTTTGAAATATAGTATAGAGTTAGTATAGGTTGTTATATAACATGATGTTATGAATATAACTTTTCTTAATATTAATAATTTAAAGCTGAAATTAAAATTTTTTAATTTTTATTAACATTTATATTGTATATCTAGCAAAACTTGTAAAAGTAATTTTTTTTTTCTAATAGAATAAAATCAAAATTGGTCTAATAAATTGTAAAATTTTTTTTTGTCTTTGTGGTTATATGAAATTTTTTTGCAAATTTGCAAAAAAAATTTTTATATAACATAAAGACAAAGAAAGGATTATTTCACGATTCATCAGGCCAATTTTGATGATTTTACTGCTATTAAAAAAAGAAAATTATCTTACAAGTTTTGTTAAAAACACAATACATTTTTTAAAAACTTTGTCAATTTTATTAAAACTTTAATTTAATAAATTAACATAATTTTATATTATAAAAAAATTTTATTACCAAGACTATACAAATTTAATCAATTTCCTTGTATACAGTCAGATCTTTCTATAGTCATCTCCTATATATGCATATTTTCTTTATAAGCATATTTTTTAAAGACAAACTATTATTAAATATATTAAATTTGACCTCACACTTCTTTACAATCACACATTTTTGTATCCAAGTGTGTGATTATAGAGAGGTTTGACTGTAATTTATTAAATATACCACTAGCAGCACATAAAAAAAATCATTTATTTAGTACAATTATTAAAGTATTGTTTGAAAAAATTTTATTATAATATATATATATAATAGTTTAATCAAATTTAAAAATATAATAGCTATTGTAATTTTTAAAATGTAAATTAAGTTTTATATATTATTAAATTAAAATTATAATAATTATGTATATACATACTTGGTTTTAGACGACCTCTAATTGTTAGTAAAAAAAGTTACACGAAATTCTTCGGTCATGTGTTTGTTAATTCTATTCGACCTATTATTGTATTGACTTCGCGTCTATTATAATAATTGAAATTTAGATACGTACGTACAAGAAATAACTAATGATTTTTATTTTTATTTTTGAACTTTAATATTATTAGTAAAATTATTGAACATATAAATGAATTGCGGCATTGTACAATAATCGTAAATTTTTAAGAATCTTCCCCGGCAAACACAACAAAGAATCCGATTGGTCCGTATAACCCAAATTGGGCAAATTAGATATTTATTGCATTTTTAAGAGATTTTTAAATCTGATTAGTGACAAAATTAGTAAATTAAAAAGCACGTGACTCATATAAATTGCATACAGTAATCACTTACTGCATGTACTACCTGGCTTAGACGATCCTAAAAGAGTATAATCGGAGTCTTAGTAAAAATCGATATGTATATAGATATGACAAAATTCTCATTATGGGAACAAACTGATTACTAATCATTCAAGTGAGAAAAAGCGGTGTTATATTATAATTTAGATATACTAAATCAAGTAATTTATACATAAAAAATCTATAACTATATCAAGTAACCATAATGTTCATCCGTTATTTGTACTCCAAGAACCTACAAATTGTACTTTGGAACAGAAATTTAAAACCCGGGATATGATATACATAAACTATACGGAACAAAATTAATAAATCATGTTTATACACATGATTATCCATGGATTAGGAGAAAACCCCAAAGACACATGTCGGATAAACACAGTAAGGGAACAAATATCGAAAATTATAGAAGTATAGAATTTCCTAAATAAGTTTAATCTAATTAATGTTTTTGCGATTTAATTTACGTGGCTGAGTTTAAACTCTACCAGATTCGTCAATCGAATGATTTTTACATAACGATAACGATAAACTCCTATTAAATCACTTATTTGTACACGCAATTAAATTTTTTTTGCATTTAAGGTAAGTTTAGATTTAAGGCCAATCAATGAAGTTTAAAATCAAGATTCGCTTTCGCACCATCTAATTTTTTTTTAAAAAGAACTTTAAAACTTTTGTAACACATTTAAGGCAGGTATTCATAATACAGTAATACAGTAATAAGAAATTTTATTTGGTGTTCAAGTATTTCATAATAATATTCTAAATTTTGATAACATTTTATTAATGGGTTGCTTTTCTGGGGGCTCATATAACAGATAAAGCGAAAGTCAATCACGTGCCTACGGACCAATCAACTTGATAAACCTTACGAAGTAAACCCTATTAACAAATACGTTGGGGAGAAGATTATACCAACATAAATGGCACTAACCTTAAATTTAGGAGTTCCCACCCTTTAGTTTTTAGTGCAAAAATTTATAACGCAAAAATCAGCTATAAGTTGTCAAGTTTTGAAATTATTACTCTGTAAATTAGTATAATAAATCGCGTCATTTGACGTCCCCAGATAACTGCTATCTCGGGATTTTAATAATAATAATAATAATAATAATAATAATAATAATAATAATAATAATAATAATAATAAATTATTACTCTGAATAACTTTACTCGACTACGAACATGCCTCACGCGAAAAAATCAATTTTTTGGTTTTAAATTATTGATATCCCCCTAACTGATTCAATGAAAAACCTAAAGGAGAATTTCAATAAAGAACTTCAATGAAGAACAATGGATACTTATTCAGATATATAATGGCTTTTTTTTTTACCGATAACAAAATTGCCAACTTCTGAACTTAGCATAGATATTGGGTGATCGTGATCGTTGATGCTATAATGCATAAAGTATTTATAATTTTGCATCAATTATAATTATTGTAAATTAAGCGTTTTTTTTATAGAATAATTGTTCGGAATTATTCGAAATAGATGTAGCAAATAAGAAAGAATTATGATCGAACAAACCAAAGAGTTTTCTTAAACAGAATAACACTGCGAGTCCAATATGATTAATGAATAAACTTTACATGCAACATTAATTAATCAATTAATTACGTGTAATTATAATTAATTTAAAAATCTTTATTATTTACAACCAAAAAATATATATAAAAAGTTACGATACATACACGTAATGAATAAAAAAAAAAGTTTTTTTTAATAATCTTGAAAAATCTATTAAATGTTATATTCTATTAAAAATCTTTATACATTTGTGCGTGAAAAAAAAAAGAAAAAGAAAGAAAAAAAAAACCGCTATTTAATGATGTTTTATTTAAAAATGCAATAATTTTCTTAAAATTGTTATTGAATATTTTACAATCTTTTTTTTTTTTTTTGAAATTCGGTTTAAAAAAAAGTGATATATATATATATATATATATATATATATATATAAAGAAGAAGTATATATATATAAGAAGTAAACGAAGAAGAATTGTCTTTAAAAAAAGTTAATATAATCTTGGAATATCTTCGTATCCCCATTTAATATTATGTTCTATAAAGACTTTTTGATAATCACGGGAACAAGGATTATCTAAAAGTGCACCAGAAGTATATAAAGTCTTTAAATTTTTCGAATTCATAGAATTAAAAAATAATTTATAAGTAAAAAGATCAAAAGCAGGTCTTTTTTCTCTTTCAGTAATAAGTAAATTTCTAAGATTCGATGGTAATTGTCCTGCAATTTGTAAAAAGAAAGAACGATCTAAAGAAAAATCTATTATAAAAGAAAAATATTTTAAATGAATACAAGAAGATAAAATTGATAAAACATCAAATTTTCTTATTTGAGGTAATTCCAAATATTCTAATTTTGAACAATGTTTAATTATCGTTCCAACTAATTCAGAATATTCACCAGATATTCTTAAAACAAGACATTTTAGATTATTATTATTTAAAGTTAATAAATTTATAATAATACCTAAAATGTAAGGGTCAATAGAATTATAATCACAAAATTCAAATTGAGATAAATTTTGAGTTTTACAAATAAAATTTTTAAAATACTTATTGTCTAATCGACAACAATTAATAAGTTCAATTGATTTAAGTGATTTGACAAAATCATCTGAAAAAATTTCTTTAAAAGAGTCAAAATCAACCTTATTAAACCTTAAAGATTTTAAAGAATGAGATTGATGAAATTTTAAAATATGAATTAAAGGTTTAAGGATTTGATGACATCTATTTAAAGCAATTTTTTCTAATTCCCGTTGAGATTTTATCAATTGTACTATAGAATCATTAAAATCATGAAATTTTGAATCAATATCAATTTCAATGGTTTTAATTCTTGTACAAGAAGAAATTAAAAGAGAATTTAAAAAAGGAATAGGGCTATGAACAGAATTATTAGAAATAGAAATTTTAAGAAAGGATAAATTTTGTAAACAAGATAAAGGTTGATGATCAATAAAAGGCCAAGTAGCATCATCATCAAAAGCTAAAGAATTAATTCTTTGAGCTCTTGAAAAAAATAGTTCATGAAGAATTTTGTTTAAATGTAAAGTAGCTTTTCCTTTTTCTACAGACCATTTTTTGAATAACCAAGCTTCAGTAAGTCTACTAATAAATTTATCAGTAATTTTACGAAGAAAATAAGGATAATCGAAAGCAGGAAGACATCGACGAGGAGCATGAGGAACGGGAATATTATTTGATTTTAAGAATTTTTTCATATCTTGAGATAAACAAAGTAAATAAGTTCTTACGAGAAGTTTAAATTTTTTAAAACCAGGATTTGGAGCTTGCCATAAAATAGGAGTAACGATTTTACACCATTGTCTATTAACTAATAAACATAAAAATAAATCGCTTGGTTTAACAACATTTAATAAAATTTCTTGTAAAAGTTCAATTGATAGGCGATTTATTAAACCATTAGAATGAGGACGTTGATGAGATAAAGAATGTAGAGAAGAAGAGTGCATAGGTTTCGGATATGAAGGTCGTCGTTGTCGTTTAAATAAAGAAACTTTTTCAATTGGTTGATGAGCTTGAACACCTAGATGAGTTTGAATAGAAATAATTCTAGAGTTTGAAAGAGTATTAACATTTATAACGTTAATTGTTCCTGGTAGTTGAATACTAGATATAATTTGCCGAGGATAATGTTGACCACCATTCATAAAGTTGAAATTAAAACTTTGAGATCCCGAACCCAAGATATTGTTATTTGTATTATAAGAATTACTAATATTTGGTAAAAAACAACTAAAAGAAATCAAGCTACTAGTCGAAGAACCAAGGATTGAATTGTTTGTCGAATTATTATTTATTAAATTGTTTATCGGATTAATTGAAGGTAAATTGATCGGAGGTAAATTAATCGGAGGTATAATCGAGTTAATTGGAGGTAATTGTTGCCGTTGAGACTGATATTGTTGAGACTGATATTGTTGAGGTTGAAATTGATGAGATTGAGATTGATGAGATTGAGATTGAAATTGATGAGAACGAATGCCATTATCCAAATATACTTGATTATTTGATGAGATTGGTTTCTGAGTGGACGAGGGATCAAGAACCGATGAAGACAAAGAAGCCATCAAATTATCCGTTAAAGAATTCGTATACGAATCACCTGACTATTATTTTAAAAAAAAAATTATGAAAGATGAATATGAATATAAATATATCTATTATCTATTATGAATAAAATAAAATAAACAAGTATAAATTAAAAAAAATAATTACTATCTCATCCATAAATGAAAATTGATCCATATTATCAGTATTTACTATTGAATCGTTTGTATTGTTTATACCAAACGAATACATTTCAGAGGATGATACCGTATTTTTTACATCACAAAGGTTAGTCGAGTCCACAGGAGTAAGAGGCGAAGACGAAGCAAGAGACGGAAGTGGAGAACTCTGATTATCAGGACGCATATATTCATCTTTAAAAAAAATATATTATTATTATTATTATTATTATTATTATTAAAAAAGCAAAAACGTATAACTTATGTAAGTTATGTATTATGTATGTAAGATATTATAAATATTTACCTATTTGAAAATCCATCTTTTTGTCTTGCTCGCCAAATAATTCAAAATCACCGGAATGAGAAGATGAATCAATATTATATTGATTTGTTAACCATGATTGTTGAGATAGTATTTTATAAGAATCAGTTTGGTCCAAGTAATAATCATGACATGGTTTAGAGTCCAAGGTACTACTAAGCTGTGAAGAAGAAGCGCCGTGAGTTTGAAGCAAAGTAGAGGTTTGTAGTGGTTGAGAGACGAGTTGAGACGTTTGAATAGAGTCTTGAAAACCGTTATTAATTATATTGAAAGAGGATTTTTTATTCGATATGTTTTTTTGTTGAAAATCGAACATTTCTCACTATCAATTGTTTAAAAAGGTTTTAAAAAAGCACGAAATGGCTTTATATAGTTTTTTTTAGCCGATGCACTCGACCTATAAAAATATAAAATCCAGAAAAATCTTTTTAATAATTTTATAGTATTATTTTAGTAGTAAACTTGATGAGATTAATGAAAAAACCTGACAGGTTTACAAAAAAAAGAGAAAAAGTGATAAATAAATTACCTGTTATATTTCACGAGAAAGATGTGAAGACGTGAGTTATTTAGATAAAATTTTTGATCAAGCCTTTTGTACTTCAATACTTGTTGAATTACATATAAACATGCGCTACGTTACGTTATAATTTAATAGACACATCTTTTTTTCTTTATGATTAACTTATTTAGTTAGAGTCTTTATATTCTTTACATAATTGTCCTAGCCAAATAAGCAGGGCTATACAAACGAACACAAACGTTTTTTTGTGAATGCGTAAACCATCATCGGAAAGTTAATTGATGCATACATGCAAATATTTATATCTGTGTCAAATGGCGTATTAATATATAGTATATTTTCAATGGCGATCGTATGGATGACCATTTTGTGTTAAGGAGCAGCCCGACTTACCTAATACCAACCTGATACTGGTAATTTCCACTTATATAATTCTAAAAGTGGTAAATTTACAGTTATATATTTTTTTTTTAAATTACACAGCCCTGAAATTAATTGTTACCTCAAATTTTTAAAATTCATTTACTGTATGCCGTTTATCGTCTTTGAAAAAAAAGGAACGAGGAGAGAAAAAAAAAAATAAATAAATAAATAATAAATAAAAATAAATAATAAAAAAAGAATAATGAGCATTGATTGTTGGTTAAGAGTTATACGACGTACGCATATATGTACGTATGTACGTATGTAAAATGTAAAATGTAAAATGTTTTACACTAACTACGACGTAAGTACATATACTGTACATACGTACGTACTGTACGTACATACATTCGTTACATATCTTCGTTGCATACCTTCGTTGCATACGTACGTATGTATATGCTTTGCGCATCGTAAATTTTTTTCTATGCAATCAACCATCTGAAACTTTAATTGTATTCAAAAAAGAACGGTCTTTTTTATTAACAAATAGAATATAAATGATTTTAACGATTTAATTAATTAATATTTTTAATACGTATTATAAAAATTAGTTATGAAGAATTAATGCTATCATTCGTTATTAATATAGTCGTAATAATGTTTTAAGAATTATTTAAATGAATATTTTAACGTTAGCATTTTCGTTATGGTCTGCAGGCATGCTTTACTTTTTCTATTATTATTATTATTATTATTATTATTATTATTATTATATTATTATTATTATTATTATTATTATTATATTATATTATTTATTTATTTTACCACATTACCACATTTATGCTAACCGTTGATTAACTATTTCCATTATTGGGTTAATACTATCGTTATATAATTGTTATATAACCAGTAAAATTTAATCAGGTGAGGTGGCTACAAAACGGCTTCAATATATTAAAATATATTTAATTAAAATAGAAAAAAAAAAAATTTTACTTATAGATCATGTTCTTTTTATTTACCTCTATTCATTGTTCGGGTCCTTTGAAGATCTGAAACATGAACAATATATACTTTCAATGCTTTTTCGAAATATTTATAAATCACATACGTACGTACGTATGTATGTACAGTATTGGTACGTATATCTGATATATAAAGTTTTATATATAAAGTTTAATTAATAAAAACGTTGGGTAAAAACTAATTTAGTCCTACGCCCTAGAATTCCCAAACGAGTATTCGAGTAACCATATTAAGAAGGATGGTGAATTTAATTCACTATAAAATTTGTACCAGAACCATGAGTTCATATTTACGGATCCAAACCTACTATCATGGTTATATTACTGACCGTGGCAATAACGCGGGATCCGGCTTTTCATTACCATTCTTGAGTGAAATAGCTTATCAATAATTATAATTAAAAACTGATTAAAACTATTAAAAACTGATTAAAACTATTAAAAACTGATTAAAACTGATTAAAAACTGATTTAAACTGATTTAAAACTGTTTAAAACTGCGCAAAATTATTTATCCAATAGATAAATCTAACTAGAAAATCTCGGTGTTGCAGAAAATGAAAAACGATTGGCACAAGTAATATCATACGATTGAGAAATGACGTAATTAATCATGTAAATGCCTTAAAGTTTCTAAATTTAGTAATCCTTAATTATTTTATTTTAGAATGCTTAAAAGGCGTAAATGTCACTATTCTGAAAAGGTTCTATTTTATTGCTTATTAATCAACACATCCCAACTTTTCATCCAATGTAAACGTATGTATGTACGTACGTACAGCGCTGTACTGCTGCAATAACAATTATTATCACCTGAGAAGGAATTTAGAAATCTACAAGAAAAAAAAATAATAGCAACAAAATCAGGCCACTTTTATTTTACGTCAATTTTGTGATTACGTTATATTTATGTTATTTTATTATTGTTTTTTTTTTAACAGTAATACGTAGCTTAACAGTAATAGTCAAAAAAAGTACTTACTCGCTTATCTATAAAATTCCATTTTTGATTCAATCAGTCACTATGTTTCTTTTGCTTATAATAAATTATAATAAATTATAATAAATTATAATAAATGTTTTAATCATCACTTATCGTTATTCAAGCAAATATTTATTTAGGCAATTCGTTATATTTAACGTTTCAGCTAATAGGATTTGTGTCGCTCATCCGTTATTCAATTTTATTCATTAATTGGCTCTTATTAATAGTTATATACATTCGGAATCAAGCTTTAAATGAATCTTCAATAGTTTGAAAATAATTGATTAGTAAAATAAAAAATCACAGGATTTTTTTTTTTTTAATTATCGTTATTTTCGATAAATTTGCTGATCCTTTGTCGTTATTCATTCAAAAGGTTGCACATGGCATATCCTAATACGTACGTACGTATGTCGTACGTACGTTTTATGCATGTACAAATTTATTCAAAAAAGTATTGCCTTTTTTCTAATTAATGAATGTCTATCTTTCGGACAATAAGTCTATATGAAATTATATGAATTATATGAATGCAATTTTGTATTTTTATTTTTCATTTATTTTTCATCTATTTTTTTTAAAACCGGATTAAATTGTCCAAATTAAATAACTCTATTCTTTAATAGTTGATATTTAAAAAAATATTAATTCCAGGATTAGTTAGAAAAAACTAAAAGAAAATGCAATTCTCACTTACCGAGTAAAACATGCATAAACATATGACCTGGTGAGAAAATATAAATACTGTACATTCTATCATGTGAGATTATATCATAAATTCTTGGGAACAACGTAACAACATTTGAATAAATACAATGGTAATACTCATATTATATAATATATAATAGTGTAATAAAAAAAAAACCAAATGAATTTATATATAGCTTCCAATAAATCAAAAAAAATAAAAAAATTGTTCCGATTAAGTAAACAATGTACTTTAAAAAAAAACGCTCCGCAAAAATAAAATAAAATAAAATAAAATAAAATAAAATAAAAATAAAATATATTTAAAATAAAGTATATATATTGTATAATTACTTAATAGATTTTTTTTTTTTATTATTATTATTATTTTTTATTTATTATTTATTTATTTTTTATTTAATACTTTTTTTACTAACTCATGTAAGTATAAGCGATGTAAATAGTATTGCGCAGATTACGCATACATACAAATATTGCAAATCAAAGAAAAATGTCTTAACGTTGACATTTTAAGGATTTAATAACTTTAAAAATCTATAGTATTCACCAATAAGTTCTTACTATTGCTGCAATAAATTTAACACTAAAGTCACGTGTTAAGTTTAAAGTATTCTTATGTAATAACTTTTCTATTTTTGATACTGTACGAACAAACCGTTTTTAGATTCAGTTGTTTTAAAACTTGAAACTATAATTTAGAAAGTTTAGAAAGTAAGTTTATGACACTTTTCTTTTGTAATTGCAAAGTATATTAGTTAAGACTTTTGTGAAAAAAAAATTGTTGAATGTTGAATTTAAACGCGTTAAAACTGTAAACAGAAAACTAACACGCGAAGATAACTAACTCTAAAGAAATCACAATTAATTCATAATATATATATATATATAAGAAAAATGGTTATCTCATGAATTCAGGTAATGTTAATGAAATTTGAAATTATTGCATGGTTCTACTGTATTTTACTGTATTTTAAGATATCAATTTTAACCACCAATCTGTCGTTAAAGATCTTACACGATTCAAATATTAGTGATGGGAAACTTTATACGCCGAACAATAAATTAGACAATATTAAAAACAAGATATTTATTTAGTTTTTATGACTAAAAAAAAAAAAAAATCGTCAAATATCAACACTAATAAATAATAAATAAATAAATATTATATATATATATATACAAAAAAAGGTTAAAACCCTTCATATAATTGTCAAGAAAAACACGGAATATCGTATCATAATACGCAATAACTGATAACAGATAACAAAGTATTTTTTTTTTGGTAAGTCCTATATCTATCATAAATATTATGATATACAAGAAACAAATTGTTAAATGAAATATTTTTTTTTATTATATTCTTTTTATTATAAAATATCTTTAAATGTATCATTTTACATACTGTATTTCAAGAACTACTCGATAATGAGGCATGTGATATGTAATTACAGTCACATGTTAAATCGAATGATCAAAAAATATGAGGTAATCATTCAGTAATTCAAAATTGCATTATTTAAAAGATGTAATAATGAGACAAATAATAATCATACGATATGATAAGTTGTAAATATTAGGTAGTTTATTATGATACTTAAGTGGCAAAGAGGCAAATAACCCTGTCTTTTCATGAACCTATCCTTCTTCCTGATTGTATAGTATCAGTCCCGCTCTCGTGTTCAATATTAGCCTTGCCTGGACAATATCCTAAAAAAGGATGATAATTAAAACGAGTTCGCTGAATTGCAGGTACTGTACTTACGTATGTAGAGGTGTGATAGAATATGCCCCGTAACTAGTTACCACATAACTTTAGCTAGTTATAGTATAAGCCGTAATACGGGTAACGCTGTCTCTGATCTGAAAAATATTTTGATCTGCTACACCCTTAGTTAGATTTATTAATTGAATATAGTTTATCTATATGGTAGTCACGTAAAAAGTGGTAATAATGACCTATCAGGATGCATTTATAAATAATGATGTTATTCGTGTGACGATACACAAATCACATGTAAAAAAAAAGGAATTAAAATATTGCTAGATGCGAATCATTGTTTAGAATGCTTAGAAGGCTACGTAGATTAGAGATTGGAACCGGTGACTAATTATTCGATCATCGGTCAAAAATTTCTAGCATCGATAATAAGCTTTCATTCACTGTGTTTTTAATTATGTTATCATCGAGCATCAGTGTATGTTAAATTTTAACTATTTGTTTTGATAATTGATTGAATTTTAACTTTGATAATGATAATATGACTATATATTGATAAATTATTTAGTGATAGTACAATTAATAAATATTACCAAATTTTTTAAAAACTCATCAAACATTCAAACATCAGTCTACTGATGCTCGAAACTCACCGGTTCCAATCTCTAACGTAGATTAATGCAACAGTTGAAGACGCATATGTTCTTCATAGTTTAATGCATAAATTCAAATTTGTTTAATAAATTATTCTTATCTTTTTATAAAAAAAAAATTTTTAATTCTATTTGAGTTAAAGTCATCTGATTAAAGAAAAAATGCCTTAAGGATTTAATAACTTTAATACAGTATTGGACTTGTTATCAAAGTATATCAAATAATTTCAATTGATTTTGGACATTAATTGGTGTCTAAAACCAATTTGACATCGATATGCCAATTTCTTCCCAATTTTCTAATAGACCTCATAAAACTATCATGCCTAGTTAGTTCTTCACGTACGTAAGTAGCTAGTTTTATAGATACAATCGGCTCGTGTGTGAAGAGTGTAAGTCGATAGTGTTCATGGTTTTTTTTACATGACTATTAAACCAGATAGTAAAATTTTATTGGTTATCACTGTCATGGTTTTTCATTAAAATTTCACTACCTAAGATATATGTCAGCTAACAGTTAATATGCTTGTTATTTTAATTGTTGTACCTTTAGATTATATGATATATAGTTATTATAATTCTGTAAATTATCTTTTTTTTTAAAAAATTAAAAGCTTATTATATTTAAGCCTATTATATTTTTATTAATTTGTTCTAATAAAATAAAGAATTTATTCCCGTTTTCCGAATTGTTTTTTTATATGTTGTTTTAACAATAACATAAGCTTAAATTCAATAGAAAATACGTCAATAGTGCCGGAAGTTATACCCGACAATCATGTAAAATGTTTCAATTTTCACGGGATTGAGGTTGACCAATAAAATTTCAAACATGAGTGTTACACTACACAGTATATATTATACCCCCAAATTTATTATTCATACGCCCCTGCAGATTAAAAATTTTTTTGACTTTGAGCGAAAGCATCTCAGCAACCATTAGACCAAATTTGATGTACTTCTTTTTTTATTTGAAATCTATGGATTCATAGAATTGAAACAAAAAAGTTCGTCGAATTTGACTTGGTGGTTGTTGAGATATCTTTTAAAAAAAATAAAAACACCTAAATTGTACTAAAATTTCTTTAAACTTTAAGCGAATATATCTTAGCGACCACGAGGCCAAATTCAATAAACTTTTTTCTATTTGAATTCTAAGGATTCATAGAATTTAAATAAAAAAAGTTCATCGAAGTTGACTTCGTGGTTGCTGAGATATCTTCGTTCAAAGTTTTTAAAAAAAAAATTTAAAATACCTATCAAAACGAACTGCGGCAAATTTTTTTTTAAACTTTGAGCGAAGATATCTTAGCAACCACTAAGGATGTTAAGTAGTCAGACTATTTTAGTTTTTACAGTACAATTTATATGTAACCAACATAGTCGAACTAGCTGGTTACATATAAATTGTACTGTAAAAACTGAAATAGTCTGACTACTTAACATCCCTAGCAACCACCAAGTCAAATTTGATGAACTTTTTTAAAAAAAATTCTGTTAATTCTTAGAATACAAATAAAAATAATTCATCAGATTTGACTTGGTAGTTGTCACGGGGTTTACCAACACTCCGTGAACTACTAGACTTTTACTATCGGTCTTCACTCGCTTGGCTACTATACGATGACTGGAGTATCGTACCAGATACTACCACCAAATATCGTATCCACACAGACGACAGTTTATTCACTAAGAATCAAAGGTTCTGCACAAAGCTAACTAGGCATTTTCCTTATTTGGATCGATGCCTTCTATATTATTACCAATCGCTAATGATTACTACATTGTTCATGCAAGCACTATTTTAGACTTTTAATTAAATCAGGATCACACCATTCATGAAACCTGATCACAATATTCGATCAAGGTACTCGATCATTAATCACATGGGTACCACTATCTAACCCTTGCGCTATAATTACATAGGGTATTGAGAAACACCGCGACAGTAGTTGTTGAGATATCTTCGTTCAAAGTTTTAAAAAATTCAAAACGTCTATCAATACAAAAGCTGCACCAAATTTTTTTTCTAAACTTCTGAATGAAAATATCTCAGCAACAACCAGGTCAAATTTGATGAATTTTTTTTTTTATTTGAATTCTATCATTCATATAATTCAAATAAAAAAAGTTCATTGAATTTGATATGAAAGTTGCTGAGATATCTTTACTCAAAGTTTAAAGAAATTTTAGTACGATTTGTTTTGATAGACGTTTTGATTTTTTTTAAAACTTTGCATGAAGATACCTCAGCAATCACCAAGTCAAATTCGATGAACTTTTTTTTTATTTCAATTCTATGTATCCATAGATTCCAAATAAAAAAAGTTCATCAAATTTGGTCTAGTAGTTGCTTAGATACCTTTGCTCAAAGTTTAAAAAAAATTTAATCTGCAGGGTGTAAGAATAATAAATTTGGGGGTACTTTTAATATATATTAAAAATTAAAAAATATAATATATTGATATTGTTAATAAAAATAAATAGCTTTTAAAAATCATAAATTTTTTTTAATTTTATACCAAAATTAATATATGAGACTACTATAGTAAAAAAAAAAAAACAATAAGCTATTATTTTAATTAATTTTTTGAAAAATTAGATTAATAAAAATATAATTTTATAAGGCAATTTCTATTTGCACATGGATGTTTGTACATGGAGTATATAAAAAACTAACTGATATCTCGAATTTTCAATTATAAAACCACCTTTTAGCTTCTAACAAAAAATCTCTTCATGAAATTTTGGTATAAACCAACCCTCGCCTCAATTCCAAACCTACCCTAACTCTAACTATAAATGAAAGTTTAATTTTTCATTTATAAAAATTATTTGATTGGCATGTTACACAAATTTGTAAATTAAAAATTATATCTATATATAAATACTAGGTAAATTAATAAAATTTCTTTTTATAAAGGTATATTTATTTATTGCACCCCATGATATTACTAATTTATCGCCTCTAACATGATCGACCAATCAAATTTTAAGATCAGATATAATGTAGCATAATTAAAAAAATTTAAAACAAATATCATTTTGTCAAATATTATCTATAACTCAAAATTTTTGAATATGAAACTACTCTTCACATTCTAACAAAAAAAATTTTTTGCAAAATTTTACTATAAAATTTTTTATCTCTATCCAGTATACTATTCTTATATCACCTTAACTCTAACTAACAAAAAAATAGATTGTTCTGATTTTACATTATATCTAATTTTATAATCTGTAAAAGATGTGGCAACATTATATAGTGCAGTATATAAATTATCTCTTTTTATAAAACTACAGAATTAATATTTTTTTTAATATTTTTATTTGCTATTGAGGTTTTATATACAGTCATACTTGAGTTATATCTTTATTGAGTTAAATTCCAACTTGAATTATATTACTATTTTTTGATAAAATAAATTTTTTATATTTATTTTGCATAATTTATATCACACATTATAGTATATTTTAATAATTTCTCTATCCTCAGTAGCTTTATAATTAAATAGTAATTAATCTACTTGACTTGTATCACAAATAAATAATAGAGAAATTTACAAATAAGAACTTGGAAAGTAAAAGTAATTACAAATACAGATTTAATTAAAATAATTATATATAAGAACCTAATGTTTAAAAAATATTATACATAAGATTTCAAGTCTATTAATAGTTAGAAAAATAAAACTATAAAACTACTATACTATGAAGCAATATAATTATTTAATTTATAATAATAGTGATTATAGGGTTATTGATTGTTTTACTATAGGTATTTAGAGTTATCTACATACTAATTAATAAAAGAATAAATGAAGTGCTAGCTATAATCATTTTTATAGTACAATTATTTATAAAATAAAAGTTTCAACAGAGTACCTTTCAAGAGCTAAACAAATATCTTCCATATTAATAAATATTATACCAATTCGCAGTGCTTTACTTAATATTATAGTGGTTTGTTATAATAATAAACAATTTTATACAAAGAAATTAAAATTTATTAAATTTAAAAGATATTTATTACAATTAATATATTTTTATATACTTAACTATATTTATCAATACATATATTTATTATACTAATAATAATCAAGCTAAAGACTTGAATAACATTATAGTTATTTTAGATCCTTATATGTAATATTTTTTAAAAAATTAGACCTTGTATATAATTATTTTTAATTTGGGTCTGATTTGTAATTATTTTTACTTTTGGGCCTATATTTCACAGGTAAAAAAATATCTAACTAGTATAATTACTGATTGTTGAAAGATTTATAAATAAATACAAATAGGCATTCTTATAGTAAACTGGTAAAATACCAATTTAAGAATATTTAATTATATTATTTGTTGCTTATTACAGTTAGATAATAGCGAGAATTAGAATAAAATAGGCTACAATAGAACAGCTTATTTGAATTAGTTTATTAATCTAAATTCTGATTGTTTTATATTAATAAATATATTACAATTAGTAAATTCTGATTAAATAAGTTTTTATTTTATTGATTATCAATTTGATTATTACTGATAGTATACTAATTAAAAAATCAGAATAATTACCAATTGTATTAAATTATACAAATAAGTAAATACAATTAAAAAATAATTTACAATCAAATTATTAAGCATATTTTTTTAAATATTTAAAATTATAAAGTAAACATATACTGAAATAGTGTATTTTTATATGTAGAACAAGTTTACTTAGAGCATAAATGTAAGGACCCGATTTACTAACTCTTTCTGATGATCACTTATACCAAAATTTTGCTAAAACAAAACTAAATTTTCTTAAAACTGCTCTTTTTAACACATCTTTTTTATTGAATTTTATTGTTCTACACCCCAATTTACATATAGCTACCAAGTTTAATAGCTCTAAACCAATTTTCCAATTAAATTTAAAAATTCTTCGTTAAATAATTACAATTTGAGTTTACTCAAATTCCACCAAGGTAACTAGTCTTGTTTCTTAAGACAAAGTCCTCTGGCTCACTCCCAGCTTTACTCTGACATAAAATTTATTACAAACGGCCAAAAACTGACTATTCTATAGTCAAATTACTCCAAACTCTCTTTTCTATAACTTTTTTCTTTTTTTCTTTTTTTTCACCTTTTTTCGCTACCCAAACCCGGCCCCAAACACGTTTTGGAATCTCTAAAACTAGTGATTCATTCAATTAATAATCTTATTTAAAAATTTCCTTTTAAATTTTTATTAAATTTACACAAAACAAATAATTACAAA
>CAJVPU010000281.1:0-19421 GCA_910591775.1 Dentiscutata heterogama | reverse complement strand
ACTACCATCTGGCCCGTTCCTCTAGATTTTGCACCCTGCCTTAGGACTTCCATGACTTATCCTGGGTTTGCACCGACAGTAATTAATTTTGTATAGCCTAATTGTAATATATTTATTTATTTATTTTTTTAAAGTTGGAAAAAACCTTTTAGTTTAGCAAGTTTTTATTAAATAAATATTAAATACTATATATTTTAACAAATGTATATCAAGCATATATATACTTTTGGTATCTAATTTAAAGATTCTACACTATTTGTTATAACTATAGAGGTTATCTATTTAAACTTTTTGATTACAATATATTTGGTATAGCTTTATCTAATATAAATATAACTTACTATACTATATATAGATTTTGCAATATTACTATATTTACTAGCCACTCTAAAACTAATTTTTCTTAAAATAAACTTAATATAGTGGTATATATTCTATATATATATTTATTTGCATATTTGATACTTTCTTTTTAACTTGTATCTGTTGTGCTACTATTACCAGGTTTATATTTTAAACTATTTTTAAAATGCTACTATAACCTAATCTATATCTTAAGCTACAACCTTTATAATTAGTTTTTTATTATTTACTTCTTGCCTTTGTAAAGTTTATAACAATTTTAATATTAACAATTTTCTTTTTTACTTCTAGCTAGCAATCTAGAAAGTTTGGCTTCTCAGGTTTTAAATATCTTACAGTTACTCTTTTCTTGATATATACTTCTAGAGTATATACTTTTTTTGTTTAGTAGCAATTTAGCAGTTTAACTAGTATATTTCTCTACTTAAGAATTTGGTTATTTAGTTTTCTAATCATAGTTTCTAGCTCTAAATTTAGCTTTTTAGTATAGTCGCACTCCTCTATAGTCACCTCTTATATAATCACTAATTCTATATTATCACACAATTTATGAATTCTATTTTTTTAAATATTAAATTACCTATATATAATCACAATTCAACTATAATCACTATTATATTCTATAGTATAAACAAAATAATATATATTATATATTATTTCTCTATAAAATTACACCAAGATAAATAATATATTAGAAGTCTATATTTATAGTATACACAAACCAGAGTATTTTTAATTAGTTTTTTTTTATAGCTTTGATATAGTTATAGCTGATGTTAAAATTACTGAATATGGCTAAATTGTATATACTGTATTGTTTTACGTATAGTATTGCTATATTTATCTGTATTGCTAATCGATGATTAATACAGTAATAAGAATCTTATTAATTTATTTTATAGAAATACTGTAGTGACAGTGACTGAAAATTGTAAGTAGAATTTGTATTTATATAACTAGTTAATAGATAAAACTCTCATTTGAGGAGTGATGCATAGATATAACCTTATTTCTAGCATGAAGTCCAAAAACTAAGCTCGCATGCTTGCTAATAAATCATATCTAGAGTTCAAAACTAACTTTTTTTTTGAATTAGTGACATTCAGTATTTGAATTGTTAAATCAAAATCCAGATATCAAAAATAACAATAAAAAAGTAAAATACAGTAGCATCATAGTATGTACATACACACTGTGACAAAAACATTTGATCACCTAGAAACAAATTTATTTTATCTTTACAGAAATGTTATAGGTGGTCAAATACTTTTGTTCTCTATGTATGAGAGTATTGCAATTCAGTAGATTCAGGTTTATGTCTGAATTTAAATCAATCTTAAATAAATTGGATTTAAATCCAAAGGTTGAATCAGTTCCAAACCTTAACATTTTTATTCTTAATTGATTACCAAAAGTTAAAATATATTTTAAAATTTTGAGGCCTTGCATAGCCATAGGTTTTATCATAAGGATTCTCAACCCAAAATGATTCTTAATTCAACAATATACATATAATGATTAAGTTACTCAAAAAAGTATAAATGACATGCAATGATCAATTTGAACATGTGAACGTGATGTCTATAAACTATATACTTCGTACTTTGTACCATGTATATATGTATCTATATGACTAAAATTTTATTTATTGAATTTCTACAGTATTAGCACCTCTTCAAAATAATAGAACCTTTTTTTTTTTATTTTCATATATGTTAAGCAAAAACTGTTTTTTAAATCCTAATTAATTCTAAGAAAATAAAAAAAAAGACTATTATTTTTAGAAAGGGTACTTAGAAGAATTCAATAAACATGATTTTATTCATATAGATTAGTTTGAAAGCTATTACTACTTAAGTTTATATTTTTTTTTGCTATTGAAATAGCTGAAAAATAAATTTACTATTATTGCTTATTATATTGCATATATATATTGTATGTCAAATTGAAATTTGTATCAGTTTAAAAAAGTTTCATTAGGATTAGAGTGAACCCCTATGTAGAGTAAGGGTAGTTATTATCAGCATTATAATTATTTTGATTTGACCCAAATTTTAATTTGATGTATAACATATACATTATCTTGCGCATGATACTGCATGATAAAAAATTTTTAGATCTTTAGTATTTGTCCATGACTAAGCTGATAAGCTTATTGACTTGGTTAATTTTAATTCAGAATTTTTCATAAATTGCCAAATAATTCTGCTTTTAATTTGGCTGTATTTTATATTTATTCATCTTCTATATCTGAAATTTTATGATTAGTGTAATTATCATTATTAACCAGAATCACTATAATATATCTATGTGCTAATTTGTCTTATCACAGTATTTTTTCATAAGCCACGGATTACTCTAGATTTTGTAGATTTCATGATCTGGAAAAATTAGCTAATACACCAGAGAATTTGTAGAATTTCTGCTCTAATAATCTAATCTAACAATTATTTATATTAGAGTCTCTATATAAATTTACTCATGCTTTCTCAATTACAATAGTACTAATAGTATATTATAATAAGCGTATTTATAATTATTCAATACTAAAATAAATTAAATATCATATTAAATATTGGAATTTAATAATCGCAATACTCAAGATAAAAATATAGTTTATTATATCCTGGCATTATATCAAAATCACAAAAAATAAATGCATAGTTAAGAATGTTTTGGCTAGAGCTCGCCAAGCTCTGCAGTAAGCTTAATTGTAAAATAAGAGTAATATAAAAATCCTGAAGCTTATGCTAGGATGATTAGATTACAAAATACTAAGTTATAGCTAGCTAAACACTTGCTAACTTTAGCAGTATGCATAATATTAGTGCAAGCTTTTAATAATTATTAAAACTAAAATTCAATTGACAACTGCATCATTTAATAAAGCTATATAAATATTTATTTAATAATATGAAAAATTCTTCTAAAAAAGAATTCATTTAAAGAAATGCTATTACTCAATATAAAAGTTATAGCCATATAGAGATGAAAGTGACTATATCGATATACATAAATAAATATTTAGTTCTATTAATAGAAATATATTGAATAAATATTTATAATTAAAAACTATACCATATTATTCATCATCCTCATCATTAAAAAAAATCATCTTTATTAAGAAGATATTTATTATTAAGGTCCTTCATCATACTAAAAAAATTTACAATAGATTTTTGTTTCATTAACTTATTAACTTTCTGTTTTATTAATAGCAAATATTTCTGAAATATTGCTATGTCACTGTTATTAAAGTCATCATTTATTTGTTGTTCAACAAATGAGATAAAAATTTTTAATCCATTTAACCCTTCTAATGCTGAAATTTTTGGTGGCTCCTCATCTAAATCATCTGGATTACCTTCTTCACACTCTAACTATTCTACTATTACAATTTCAACGATCTGGATATCATCAAGTCTTTCTTCTGTAGATATTTGTACATTATTCATTTCTCTGTAGGTGTCTATTGCTTGTGTGATATTTAGATCATTTTCAGTAAGTTCAATAACCAATCTACCAATCTCACTTTCTTCATATTCTAGTGATTCTAAAAATGTATCTTGTGTAGGCTCAACTTCACTATCTAATATCGAATACGTGTTATTTCACTGACAATCACTTCACAGACAACTTAGTTCACCGACAATCAATTCACAGATAAGTTCATTTCACCAACAATTATTTCACTGATAGCTCATTTCACTGACAAGTATTTTTTATAAATTACACTAACCTTAGCTCTAATTCTAACCTGACACTAACAACAATGACCAGAATTATTTTGTCAGTGAAATGTTGTCAGTGAAATAATTGTCAGTGAAATGAACTTGTCAGTTAATTAATTGTCAGTGAACTAAGCTGTCGGTAAAGTGATTGTTGGCAAAATGCGCACCACCCCTAATATCAATGGCAAGATACCTGTTTTTTTCCAGCAATTCACCATTGTTTGCTCACAAACTTTGTCCCATAATGCTGCTACATAATAAATCACCTTCTTGATATTTAATTTATTTTTTAAAAAAAAGAAAAAAAATATTAAATAATAAAAGTTTAATGTGTATATAATTTTAATTTAAAAATTAGCTTACTTAGAATCCCAAAAATCTATTTCTCTTTCAAGTTGGTCTAATAATTGTTGAATGTATTTTTTTTGATACTTTGCTTTGAAACATTTAATGATGCCTGCATTTATAAGTTGGAGATGCGAAGTAGTAAGAGAAGATAAAAATTCAACTCGAATATTTGTAAAGTGATAGTTAGAGAAATCAAGAACTGTGTATATGCTTTGCTAGCCTGTGTCATGTTTATCTTTACTTTGTCATATAACAAAATGACCTTATTGGCTTGTTGAAGCAGTATTATTTAATCTTTAATGACCATGACCACATCTATTTTCATGATTATTTGTTCTAATAGGAGACAACTTTTCAATATCTTCAGAATCACTATTTTTAGACTCCTCATCAGATGGATTCTGTGAATTCGAACAGACATGACTTGATGCATTATCAAGCAAGAGCAAAATTTTTCAATTTTCAAGTCAGAATTGGTTATCAAGGCCTTTTAACCATTCTTCAAATATGTCACTTTGCATCTATGCCTTTGAATTAGCGCAGTATGTAACGGGTAATATAGTATGATTGATATGAGTTAATGCTCATAGTTTAATAGATGATTCAATTACTAGAGGCTTTAATTTCTCTGTTTTAGTCGCATTACAGGCTAAAAGAACAGTAATGCGAGTACAATTCTAAATTATTAAATAATAAAATTTAGATATATCGATTCAAGTAAATAAATACTTAGGCTCTTTTTTAAAAAAAAAACCTTAAAATAATTGATAGTCTGAATTATTTATTCAAAATTTCTAATAGATGAAAAGTATGAGTTAAATCTTTCTAAATACTCTATAGAAACCAAATTTTTTTATAATATGTATTTAGAGAACAGTAAGATAGAGTACATTTATAAAGGTCAAATATATATATATTTGGCCAGAGATAAGCATGCTTTTAGAGAAGTTGTGATTTAAAGAAAGTGTATTTAGAGGGATTTCACTTATTATAATTATATCTAAAGGCCCTAATTATACTCGAGAAATTAGAATGATTAGAGCAAGAAACTCTTGGGTATAATTAGAATAGATATAAAAAAAATCTGTTATAAAATTTGAACCAAAGATTTAGACTATTAAATATTCTTAATTAATAAGTTTATTTTCCTTCTATAAGCCTGCACGAGGTTGAGATGCCAAAGTTTAATTAGATGCCATATAGAACTGTTTCATCTGCATTAAATACATCACTTAATGTATATTCTTGAATAATATTTTGTAAATTTCGCTGAGATTCTGGAAGGATTTGAATTGGTGTACTGCTAGCTTCTCCATGCAACTAAAAATTTCATAAGCTATTGCGCTTTTTAAATTGTCTTACCCAACCATTAGAAAACTTTAATCCATCTTTACATAATGCAAGAGCTTTAGCGAAATAAGCAGCCTTTTCTTTGATGATAGCTTTAGTCAGAAATAATCCACTATTAATCACTTGTTCTATTCACAGTTTCATCGCTTGATATAATAAAGGGAATTTGATATTTCTATACCAAAATGTGCTTGAAGTAGTTTGATTTTCATCAACGGCCAACCATTTGTTTTTTCTTTTAAGATTTTAGAAATAGTTGAATAATCCAGACTTCGATTAGGGTCTTGGATATTAAAATGCTCAACGATTTGAATTTGTGTTTTATTAGGATTTTTAAAATGATATTGGCATATTGCATTTTTTAGGGTATCGCTAATTGCTGTATATGTTCTTTTAGTAGAAAGCTAATTAGACATTATTAAATTTTCAGTCTGAAATTCAGAAGTATTTCTATGACAGTAAATGCATATAACGAAAGAAAATTAAACTTTATATTAGTATAAGGTAATTGTAAAAGTATTTTTGAGTGTATATACAGATCTTGTTTCATCGATTGAAAAAAATGTGACAAAATATCACACTATTTGAGTTGGTTGATTTGACAATTTAACAAGATATGTAATCAACAAAAAAATTTACAGCAAGTACTTTATATAACTTTATTACTAAGGACAAGAAAACCTTATTTCAAGCTAAATTAATCTAAAAATAAGATGGCTATTACTGAATTAAAAAATCTTGCTTTTATATTTAAAGATACATCTTATCTTTTCTATTATGTCTAATGCAATATACATAATTAATTCATTGTTATTTAGAGTTCTGGAACTATATGCGGGAATATTTTTTATTCAGTTCCTTATTTGATCTAAAACATTTGATATTTTTTTATTTAATTTTCTATTCCCACCATTTTTTTTTTTATCTCTAATGAACTCATGATTGATACCTTAGCCTCTTTCATAATCTTTCTACTTTTGAATTGATTAATATTTGCATTTTTGATTTTCATATTTAATTACCTTCTTGTTTTGGTTAACAGCTGTATTCATCTTTTTAGTAACTATAGACTTAATTACTTTCTATTTTTGATTAAATCATGAACGATTAGGAAGGATGTATAAAAGACTAACTAATAAATAAATGCAATTATTCCAAGAGAAAATAAATTTGAAAATCGAAAAAATAGAAGGAGGCTTGAAATAGGTAAGAATCACATAAATTCTATTTAGTAACTATGGACTTTATTTTTGTAAACAATTAGAAAGATATGCATAAAATACTAACTAATAAATAAATCCCAAGGGGAAGTAAATTCAGAAACTAGAAAAATAGAAGGAGGCTCGAAACAGGCAAAAATCACAGAAACTATTTAGTGACTATAGACTTAATTACTTGCTATTTTTGTGAACGATTGGAGAAGTATACATAACAAACTAACTAATAAAAAATGTATATTATCTCAAGAGAAAGTAAATTCAGGAACTGGAAATATAGGAGGCAAGAATCACAGAGATTCTATTGCTACTATGATTTAATAAGTTTTATTACATAGTGATAAGGCTTTTTTAGCAGTTCAGTATTGTATATAAATTCAGAAGTAATAAGCTCTTTTAAGATAAGTGTTTTTTTTCAAAAAAAAACTTCTTACTTTCAGATTTATATTCAAAAAATTGGATACTGCATAATTCATCAAACAAATTGCTATTTATCTCGCTTCACAGTCATGTATCCAATAAGTATTGTATGAACATATTAAAATCATATTACAAATAGAGCATTATCGTGCATTGTAAGATCTGATAAATTTTAAAAAAATTTTTTACACAAGATTATACTGTGAGAATAAACTAATTTAGTTACTAATTCTAACTTATTACTGCAATAAAGTAAAGTGATGACTAAAGATTGGAACCAGATTATTTTTTATATGTTAAAACTGATTAAACCCGGTTTTATTATATAAAAAATAAAACTGGTTCTAAACTCTATTGATGATATATAGACAGCAATTGCAATAATGTCACAGGCTTAAGATTGCATTTATTTGGTGTTTGGCTAGTGTGATCTTGGGTCATAATTTCAGCATCATTCATAATCGATGTTGTGCTTACAAATTATTATTATTTAATTGTTCAATTCATTATTAGAAATAATATGTGATTGCTTTATGGTGTTATATATTTGAACATTATGAGAGTGGGACTGAAGCTAATATTGCTAGGTAACTAAAGCTAACTAATACTACTAATACCAAATACTAAACTACAACAACCTACAAAACTTATACTCTAAAATAGCAGGCTAAGAAAGAGGCGTGGATTGAATTGGTCCAAGGATTAAGATTTGGGAGTCTTGCTATAGCAACCTTGAAACAGATAAATATAAGCTTTTTTCAAGTAGTATAGTTCTTTACTTCTATATCTTAATAGTACTAATATTATACTATTTATATTATCCCTATATCTTATTTTAATTGTGCTGGGTTTATACTTTTCTTTCTCAATCATGAAGGCACTTTATGATTGTCATGTGATTAGGAGTCTCACAGGGAAACAATAGTACTTTATCAATGATGAAATCAACAGTTTAATTGTTTTTTAGTATATAAGGAGCCTGATTATTAATTAATCTATTTTAGGTTTACAACAGACATGAATCAATGATAATGATGAATGAATTTAAGATAAAGAAAACTTAATAGAGAAGTACTCTTCTATTATTACTTGTTGGAGTTTTAGAATTCTAAGTTAATTCTTTTATTGAAATAAAAAGTTGCTCTTTTATACTTTCATTTTATATAATAAAAACTAGCTCACAAGAATCTTTTTAATCTTTTGATGTTCGAGAATCTCTTGATTCTCAAGAATCTTAAGAATCTTTTGATTCATGAATGTCGATTCTAACAAGGTAATAAAAAAAAATAGAAATCGAGCATAGCCCAATCTTGGACTGTGCTACACTAGTAAATTAGACTATTACCAGTATTGAATATTACAAAAAGATTTGTCTAGCCTTGAAAAATCTAATTGCGTACTATAGTACATGTGCAATCTATTATTCTTTCTATATATCTCAATTTATTTATTATTTGAGATAAATTTAATAATTTTACTACTGCATATAACTTTGTCTAGATAGCATGCTTTAATTATATATTATTATTGTTGTTATACTGTAATATAATTAGGATTAATACTAAGTTTAGAAAGCTAAATTTTTTAGCACACATATATTTACTTCTATATATTCACATTATATAAATTTTGACTACTAGTGTGATTATATAGGGTAAACATTATATAATCACACTTCTATATAATCACTAGATTTGTGTAGGACAAACTAGGTGATTATAGAGGAGTGCGACTGTAGTACTATTAAAAATTACTATTATCTCCTAACTTGAAACTTGCTAAATAGATTTTCAATAATTCTAGTTCTCTAAATTTATTATATCAAAGCTTCTATTCGAGATAATATAACTAAGATTACAGATTTTTAAACCCAACTAATCATCATTGCCATTAACTATATTATAGACCTAATTTTTAAAATTATTTTAAGATTTAAATTCTAAACTTGCTATTTATAGATATAACAACTCCATTACTTTACTAAGTTACTATATCTCTGTAATATATTTATTATATTTAAAAAAATATAAATTTATATATTATTTATGCTAATTAATTATAATATTATTAGCATTTATATAGTAATTTTTAACAACTATATTTTTTATCTAATTCTTCTTCAGAAGTTTGGTAATTATAGTTATATAATCTTTGCTATTCACCAAGAGTGGGATTTATTTTAAAGTATTAAGATGAAGCAGAAGATATAAAGGTTAGTTAAGATTTTTTAATAATGTTCAAAATAGTTTTGTTACAGAATTTTAGTCTTTTGCCAAACTATTTAATACTTTATTGGCTAATTTAAATACTGTTAAACTTATATTTATTTAAAATAAATAAATAAGTTAAAAATTTTTTAAACTTTTATTGTTATTTTATCTATATATATCTTGGATTTTAAAAATTTATCTTTATTATTATTATTATAGATAAAGGTTGCATATGAGTTTTTAACAAGCATCTACTTAATTTTGTATTAATTTATATAAAATTTAAGTATAGAAAAATTTAAATTTTATATAATATATATTAACTTGTTTTGATAGTAGCTTAATATTACTGATTAAGGTTGCTAATGCATCTTCTTTTTCTTTTCCTGAAGGTTTTGCATAAACCTAATAAGAAGATTCACTTTTGTGACCTGTTATAGCTATTGTTATACTATAGAAACCTCTTTTTTAAATAAGACAATTATAAAAGTTCATCATTCAGAATAGTTAAAAATGCTATAATTTTTGATATTAATACTAATAATATTGCAAATATTTTTCATAAATAATTAATATAATTTTTTACCAAGTCTACAATTACAATATGATGATTTTTGTGAATTATCTAAATTAAATAATTAATAATAATAGTATAATTATATTTATAAATTATAATTAATATATAGTAAATATATAATTATCACTTTAAACATTAAAAATATATATATATATATATATATAATTATAAATTCTTATATTAAGATTTATAATTAATCCAAAAATATAAATAAAGACATTGATAGTCTTTAAAATGTTTGGAAAAAATCATACTTTAGATCATAAATGAGGTCTTGGAATTCAGAAAGATTAGGTAGTCAAGTATTACTAAACTAGTATTATCACTTTTAATACTCTTTTGATCATTCTTTTGTATATATTTGGTAAATTGTAATTCTCTATTTGAAGTAAAAACAAATTGTAATATTTTAATCAAAAAATGCTTACTACATCTATATTGAAATAATAAATAATATCAAATAAAAATACAATACTATAGACCTTGAGGACTATTAATAGAAATTAAATCATGATAAAATATTTTCTGTATTTCTTTATTTGTTAAATTATCAAGATACTTTACAATCATTTTAGATTTTTTTAACTGCTTTAATTTTCTATTCATATAGACCACAATAATCTAAATTCTTTCTTGTTTGATAAAGTTAATTGTCAATTTCTATTAGGATAATTAAGAAGATATAAACTTAATAAGTTTATACAATTAATCACAGAAGAAAGTATATATTCTGCTAAATTTTTTTTGTCTTGGCATATTTTTAAAATAAACTCTATAATTTTTGTTTCTAACTAATCCTTATTATTAATTGTATTAATTCTATAATTGTAGCCAACTGCATAATGCCAGTTTTGCATAGCTTTTTAAGTGTTTTCAGAAATAGTATCTTTTTTTGTTACAAGAATCTCTTTTTGTGATAGCTTATAATGATTAGGATTTGACTATAAAAAAAATAATAAATATTTATTATAATAGTTTTTTTTTAAAAAAAATCTCTTTAATATTAACCTTTGCTTTTGGTATTTTATTTATAAAAAATAAAAAAAATAAAAATCTTAACCTATTTATAAGCTTATGTGCTATTTGATCATTATTATCTACTGAATAAAACTGTTATTGGTTGTTATGCACTAATAACTTCCATATTTGGGGGACGTCTAAAGCAGAGGCAAATCATGTGATAAACAACCAATCAAATTATAGAATTTTGATGATCTCCGGCGAAGCAAAGCAAGAAATAAAAACAAAAAACCTGAAAAATACAAAAAACGGCAGTCTAAACCTACCCCGGGTTAGTTAATCAAAAATGTTGGGAAGGCGATTTTGCTTATATATAATTGCCAAATACCTTACCTAACTCTAATATAGGATGCCCCTAATCCTAAAGTTAATCGAAAAAATTATTAAACATGAGTTGCCTCTGCTTTAGATGTCCCCCATATTTGGCTCAGAATTTTGGAATTTAATATGCCAGACCCTAGGCCCCTGCAGGTCTCAAAGTCTGGCATATTAAATTCCAGAATTCTGGGCCAGATATATCATCGTATTCATTACTTGACATTAATTAAATAATAATAAGCTAATCACTACTTAATCAATATCAATATGCTGAATACTACAGTTATTAAATACATCTAATAACTATTAATTATTACATGAAAAGTAGTGATCCAAATAGAGACAAAATTAGAGAGTTTATCTTGCTTACTGAACTCTGTTTGGCTCTATTCGAAGCCTGAACTAATTAAAACTAGTTAAACTTGAGTTTTTGTAATCATCTGATTTTTATTATTTTATTTAAACTCTGAGTGCTCAAATCATATTTAAAATTGATTGGATGAGCAAAATGCTTAATTTGTAATTTTTGATTTTATTACTATCACTATTGTTATCAATATAGTATATAATTATAATATTATTTTTAACTTTTAATTATTTGCAATTTTGATTTTAGACTTTTAATCGTTGAAGAGGTTTCTAACTCAAATATTAAGCATGTTATATTTTGTTAACCACTAAAAGGGTCAAGTGGGACAAGTTTCTTAATTCAAAGACAAGATTATCTCAGTAAAAAAGTACTTATTATTTTTTTATTTACGCTTTTTACTTATATACTCTGACTATTTTTAATTACATTATATTTTAATTACACATATTTAACTTTAATTAATCTCTAATCACGCCATTCTCTATAAACCTTATTATAACATTTTTTATGCATTATCATTATTTTATTTTCATATTTTCTGATCTTGCGATCTGTCTCTATATCGTGATGATATCCTTTATTTTAGCATCCAAAGATGCCAAAATATACCAATATGCATATATTTATTATTATTAGTTTATATATATATTTATTATTATTATTATTATTAGCAAAAGGTAAGATTTGTGTACATGTGGCTAGTTGTATCTTCATTGTAACTATAATAACAAATGATTACTAATAAAGAGTTCCTAGACCAAAGAGGTCACCTTAATACCAAAAAAAAAAAGTGAAGTTTACTTTTGTTAGTTTATATTTATTTATATTTTCTGAACAACTTTATTATGTATTACATTATTTTGCCACACTATTAATATGGTATTGATTATGGCAAAATAGTTTTTTTTTGACTTTTGATTATTTGTAATTTTTGGTTTTAGACTTTTAATTACTATTATTATTAATATTGATTATGACAAAATTTTTTTGATTTTAATTATTACAATGATATGACAAAATTGGGTTTTTGACTTTTTTATTTTTTTTTTAATTAAAAGTTAATTGCTATAACATGTAATATAGTGAAATTTTTTTTTTACATAAATATATAGCTATTTTTTTTTCTTTTTTTTTTTAATACACTTAAACTTTATTTTATAGACAAGAAAAACACATTTGAACAATCTATTAATCCACCTGAACTTACTTCTTCAAGTTTGATATTCAAATTGAACTTGCACTAGAAGCTTTTAAAGAAGTAATTAATCATCCCCCAAAATGGTCAAGATCAGATTTCTACTGGGATGAACTTGTTGAAACTGGCAGAAAATGATATTGTAAACACTGTCCAATGGATACAGGTTTTTTTACAATCAAGTTGCACTTTAAACACAATTATCCAGATAGATAAAATGAACAAATTTTATTATCAAAATAAACATTGAACTTATAGTGCCAACAAGATTTTACAAATCAATCAATATTTTTTTAAATAGGTTGCTATGGACCAGCAGGCATTCTTCCTTGTTGAAAATAATGATTTTCAACGATTTATCAAAAAATTAAACCCACAATATTACCTTCTATCAAGACTGTTTGTCGTGTAAAACATTTTAAAAATATATAATGATAAACAAAATGAGCTTCATTATTTTTTTAATACAAGTCAGCAGCGATTTGTGATCATGACAGATGCTTAGACTTCCTGTACTAATCTTGGGTTTCTTGTCCTTACACTCCATTGGATTGATGAATCCTGGACCATGAAATGAATATTATAAGATACCCTCTATGAACAACATACCAGCAACTACATTACCTATATTATGATTGAGAAGATGTTCTGTATTTGTAAAATGACTGATGATCTTGTGGAAGATAACTCTACATTGAAAGGTCATTATCTAAGTGAAGATGAACGAGATGAAATAGGAGTGAGTATAAATAAAAATAAAAATAAAAAAAATAAAAAAAAATAAAAATTGAAATAAAAATAAAAACAAAAAAAAAATAAAAAAATAAAAAATAATTTAGTTATCTTTATTTAGATAATTGTTATGTTACTCGAGCCAATGGCTAAAGCAACCCGACCCTATCTTCGTTGACCCATCCAACGATGGGAGATTTACATTTGATATTTCCAACTATTTTGTCTATTTTACATGATGCAGTGAACAGTGAAACTCCAATAAAGAGCCAAATTGTACAATGAATGTACAAAACACTCGATGATTATTGGACTGTACTTCAAACTTCTTGTAACATATCCGTTGTATTAGATCCGAATATCAAATTATCATTGTTCAATAATGAAACTGCTGCGATTATACATGAAGCCCTGTATTATGTTTATGCGCAATACTCAAGTGAGAAAGTTTGTTCTTCAACTATTACTGATGATGCAAATGATTCTTCAAGAGATTATTTTAGGAAATATCATAATGAAAAGCCGAAAAATAATACTTACAATGTTCTAGTATCTTATGGCTATTTAAGAAAATTGTAATCCGTTAGATTTCTGGAAACAACGATCTTCTGATCCACGTTATTCCGGGCTTGTACAAATGGCACGGGACTATTTGGTCGTACAAGCCACGAGCATACCAAGCAAAGAAATGTTCTTGAAAGCCAAGAATACGATTAATCCAATACGCAATCGACTATCTGAAGAAAACATTTGTGCAAGTCTTTGCCTAAAAACTTGGTATGAAGCAGGCATAATTGATTGCATGGAAGGCCAATAAATAGTTAATGAATAAATGTTAATGCAAAAATATGCTTTATAAATAAAATGCTTGTATTTGATAAATAAATATTAATGCAAAAATATGCTTTATAAATAAAATGCCATATTCAATAAATAATACATAACAAGTTTCAAACTAACATGCTTAGCAAGCAGAATTATTAGTACATTTATATAAACAGAGTTTATAAACTAGTTTTTTTATATATGCTTTGAAACAGAGCTTAACAAGTTTTTAGGCACAAACTAACCGGTTGGAACAGGATAACATCCCTAGACAAAATGCAATAGATTAGTTAATTAATGCTTTTTAAAAATCGATCAATTAGTTAATCGATTGATCGATTAACAGATTGATCAATTAATTAATCGATTAGTTTCGATAAAAGAATCATTTATAATAAGGAATTAAAAATCAATTCTCTTTAAATATTTTACAGCTTTCGAAGAGAATTATAACTTACTCGATTTTTAGAAAACACGATCAATCAATAAATATTATACTGGACTAGTACAAATGACATGAAATTATTTGATTGTAAGGCCACAAGCATATAAGCAAACAATTATTCTCAAATGTAAAAATAAATGAAAAAAAATTGTTAAAATACAAATATTTCATAAATTTATGTATTCTATAAATAGTTAGTTTAAAATAATATGTTTGGACAAACATACTAGTACACGTGTATAAACAATTTAAAATATATTTTATTGTTAAACGATGAAAAAACATATGGAAATAGGCTCGCTATTATTAGCAGGCTCTAATCCTTACATGTATATTATACCTACTCTACTAAGGTCCTCAGCCACCAAGACAATCAAACACCTGCGGTCCCTACGACGAGGTTCAAGAACAAACTTTCACCCTCGATCGGTGAACAAACAAACCACCATAATTAGAAGCCCAAATCAATCATTTATCCAAAGATGATAACAACAAAACTCCATTCACAGACAACAAAGAAAGATCTTATACACATAGCTAAAGAAGAGGATCAGGACAGGTATATTATTCGAAAACTTTTATGGTCCTTGCAGCTGCGGAGCTTGAATGCTGACGACTAAAGATCCTTGATTATGCTGCCTTATCATTAGAGTTGGAATCAAGACCTATCCTGGAGGTAGTGCTGCGCAATTCGCTGAACTATTTCACGCGAGGTAAGACAATAGAGCCAGCCTCTCCCAAGGCAAGCAATAGCGAAATGAAAGATGACATTCTATATTCTGAAACACACACCTTATAAACAAGCCTGATAATCATTACACATCTAATGCTATCCATATAAAATCCAACATTAATCAATCATATGCAATCATTATACAGACGTTCTAATGCCAAAACCCGTTCTAACAAGAACCTTATAAAAAAAGACTATTGATTAATCATAAATAGAACAATCCATAAATAGAGAACGCAAACAACTCACTTTGTTAATGATCTTATCAATGTGTGCTTCAAGGTAGTGACCGAGACAGTGACTGATGCAGTTGAGCAGGATAATATCCTTACCTCTACTTCATTTGTAGATCCCGGTATCCTAACCTGAGCGATAAAAGTCTTAGGGGCATCCATAATTTACGTTAACAGAGACCTTTAATATAATACCATATAATATTATTTTTGTATTACGTATCTTTAAGATCTCTAAAACAATACCGATTTAACGTAAATTATGGATGCCCCCTTATAGAAGAGATATGTTTTTTTTTAATCATTATAAGTATTATAAAACTTATCAGTAATATAGTGTAATAAAAAAGTATAATAAACAATACATTTCTCCTCAATAAAGACATTGTTGAATCGCCGAATTCACAAATAATTCATTCCTATAATGACCTAATTTTCTATATTCTACTGAGTGGTGCCATAGTAGAATTATCTTATTCACCCAGTCATTTTGCACATGTGCCTTATCGCACAAATGATATCTCATCATTCCTCACTCTAAAAAATTATTAAATTATTTTAGACTTTTAAAGAATAAAATATTAATATTTTTCATTATATAAACATACCTTAAAAAAAGGAGACCTTCCAAATAATGGTTGGTTAATAGTATAATAATTACAAAACCCTGAAATATTGACGACCGAAGTCTTGAATTATCCACTCGCCAAATCTACGCTTTTTTTGGTTAGGCTGTCTGGGCTGTGGTTTGTTGGTTAGATTAGATTAGTCTGACAATCCCACTATTCCGGTCTTACAATGCAACGTACCAGTCTAAGACTAAATAGGGATATAAAGAAGAATAAGATTTGTAAGTACGTTATGTATTGTAACTTGATTATTCTAAAATAAGAATATTATTGCACAAGAAGTATGACGAACAAAAAACATCTCATTCAATTCTGAATTCTGATTATTGATCCACAAGACACAATCATTAATTGGCAGTCCCGCACAAGATTGATAGACATATAATAATTATAAATCTTTTCCTTTGATATTCCTTCAACGCTAAAGTTTTTTTTTTTTTTTGGGAAATACACATACAGTATAACTTACGATGAATATGTGGAGGAAAATTTCCAGTTCTAAACGTGATAAGATCATTAAAACTAGTCTCGCAATTATATAAAATTTCTTTGAAGTTCCACGAAATGTTAAATGCTAATATGTCGTGATTCATTAGATGATTTGTCAAATAAAGCCGGAAAATTTCCTCTACAATTTTGATTAAGAGCTCTAAAAGTAAAAAAATTATTAGCATTGAAGAAACATTCGAGTGAATAAAATTTTTAACTGTGTAAGCGATTATAGAATAGGTAAATACATTAAGTTGTTTACTGATACAGTGAAAATTCTATTGATTCCAAATTTTGGTTAATGGACCTTCGTGCTATGTGGAGAAAATCCATGTTATCAAAAACTAAATATGTTAAAACTACCTTTTCAAATATGATCCAGAATCAGATACCTTTTAAATAGTTCGGTTATCTCAGCGAGATCACAGTGGTTGCGAGATAAGTCTATTTGTCACAATACTTTCCTTTACATTTTAACACACTTCCTTAAAAAAATTTTTAATGCCTTTGATTTTCTTTTTGAACAATTTCTATAGTTTCTTCTAAAGGTCTATTGGTTGAGAACGGGCACAGCAAATACGCCGAATACGACAAAGTTCTGGTGTATTTCGTGACTGACTAAGCATACTGAAGTTAGAACTAATTTTATTGCATAAAATTTTATAATATATAGAATGTGTTACACGTGAAAGGTTGGTTTGATAACATATGTAGCACATTACATCATCTATTTTAAATTATATTTACTGTACATAACGTGAATTTTATAGGTTATCAGATATTGAAGATCAAATTATTATAATCTGTTCAATGTAGTGTAGCAGAATAGGCGAGTGGTCATTAGCCAGATGGTCAGGGTTCAATTCCACCGTGAAACAACCGCTCTTAGCCGACGGAGTAAGTGTTGGGACGCGGTACCTATGTTGGATTTCTTTTTTAAAAAAATTAGCAGTATCACGATAAAAGTTCATTTTTTAATGGCTATGAATTTCTATTGAAAAAACTTATTATTATAATAGAGCTTTCGGCCTAAAATATACATAAAAACTTTCTTCATAAGAACCTACGCAAAGATTGATTGTCGATCCTTGAATTTTATTGGCTACTTAAAGTAACGTCCTATATGAAATTATAATCGATCAAATAAAAAAATCTGTTTATATCAGATTAAATTTTTCAAAATTGAGCAAATTTCTCTAATGTTTCGTTAGCTGTTCATATGTACCAAAGTGCAAAATTAAAAATCATATTGTTTACTTAACATATCACACCATACACTTCCAAATTAAGCACCCCCTGAAAATAAGTTTTGGGTGACGATTTTTACTAATAAAAGTAAAAAATTACAATCGACTGTATAAATAAATGATAATATTTAAAAAAAATTGATCTACATTATTTGTCACTCCGAGTACTTTAGTCCACTACTATATACTGTACTAGTTGAAAGTAACAAATCTATATAATGAACAGTCAACAAAAACTTAAAGAATATTGTTCTCCATTATTTCTTGGAAAGTGATATATTTTTAATCAATATATGAAAACATGCTGTGTATTTTGCACTTATTCACGTTCAGAATGGTAAGTGTTTAAAAGGCATATTAAATTAAAGCAATTTATTAATCAAAAATCAGTATGAATGATTCAGATGGAATATACAGAATAAAAAGATTAGTGCGAATGAAATGATTTGAAGAGTATTATGTAATTATAGATAAGTATTTATGTTCTAAGTTGGTGAACTTTTACTGATTTGATTCACAAGCTGAATGGAATGATAAACGTAAATGAAATGACTTGAAGGATGTTGTGGTAAGTATTTATATTCTTGGTTAATTCCTGATTAATAAATTTTTTTATAGACAACATAAATTAATGCAAATGAAGGTTTTGGTGATGAAAAAATAAGTATTTAGGTTCATGATTTGTGAACTTGTTTAGCTGCTTTTAATTCCATTGACTAATCAAAGTTCTTTATGCACACCGGTAAATTAATGCAAATGAAATGATTTAAAGGATATTAAGCAATGAGAAATAAGTATTTATGTTCACGATTTGTGAATTTGTTTTTGTTGTTATTGATTCCACCTGTAATTAATGCGAATGAAATAATTTGAAGGCTATTGGAAAATGGGAAAATAAGTATTTATGTTCATAATTTGTGAACTTGATTTTGCTTTTTCTAATTAAATTGATTAATAAATACATACTCT
>CAJVPU010000280.1:0-19428 GCA_910591775.1 Dentiscutata heterogama | reverse complement strand
ATTCTTGATGCCACTTTGTGGTTATACCAGATATATTCTCTTTTGTGCAGATTAAGAAAGCGATAAGCATCTATAAGATCTCTATTTTTAAACCACTTTAAAATAGTTTTTTCAAGCCTCTGACTTTTATAGCTTGTGTTACTTGTATCTAGTTTTGTGTTGCATATTGTGTTAAAGTCTCCTAATATGCACATATATGTACCAATTTTACCGTTGCAGATCTTCCGTATTAGTATTTGTTGGAACTCTTGATTAATCTTTTTATCTGTTGGTAGTAAATATATCACCCAAATTTGAAGGACTGTTTTTCTGAAAAATAACTCTATTTTTAAAGTATATGGGTTGAATTTTACTACTTTATCCATGTGTTTTGCCCAAGATTTATTAACTAATACTTCTACTCCTAACCCTTTGGATTTGTCTTCTTCTTTTGTTGTCTAGTAGCTTATATACCCATATTGTTCTACATCTATCAATCTACCTTTCTCTTTGTTTATATTTGTTTCTGCTATCCCAATTATGTCTAGCTTTTCTTTTTTCACTAAATCTGCTAGTGCTTTTAATTTTTGTCTATTTAATTTAAGCCTATTTATATTATGAAAGCCTAGTTTTAGCTGCTCAAAATTAATTTCCTTCTCCTTACATTGTTTTTGTATAGAACTTGGTTGTGGAGCAGAAGTGAGGTTTTCTGTTCTGCTCTGTCTCCTTAATTCACCTAAGGTGCTTCTCAGGAGCACATTGCCAATAATTGTTCTATTGATCTAAATTTTTTTTGTATTTCTGCAAACATCTTCTCTAGTTTATCTTTACTTCTTATTTTTGAGAACTTTCCTTTTCTATCAACAACTGCTATTGTGTTGGAGCCTGTTGCATATCTCAATGCCTGATACCTATTTTGATTTTTTAAATTGGTTAAAAGTCTTCTGGAATTACTTTTAGCTCTAACAGTACTACTCTCTCTGCTTCTGCTATTTCTGCTAATAAAAGTATTTCTTTTGACTTTTTAATTTTCTTGTTCATATTGTTGTTTTGTGCAATATTTGTTTTTGTTTGCCATCTTCTGTTTATACTTTCTCTCTTTATGATTTTCTTTATTTGCCAAAAATTTGGTTTCTTTATATTGGCTATTCTCATCTCATTTCATCTGATCATTATAGTAAAAGGGCTTTGCTAAAGCTGCTTTTCATAAATCAGATCTTGATACGAAGTATATAAATGCAACTCTTCTTTGATTGCCATTACTATTACTTGGTATATGTACTATTTTTACTTTCAGATATTTAAGCTATCTGAATAGTGTCATTTCACTTACTCTATGTGGCACCTCTCTTAGTATAAATCTAAATTCTTTCTTGTTCATTAGTTCTTTAGTATTGAATCTACTTTCCATTATTCTTGTAGCTTTTTCTTCTTTATAATGTAGTACCCAGGCATTTTGAAGAAGCTGTTTTTTTTCCTCATTTTTGCATCTAATTTCCATATATGCTGCTTTTTGCTCTGATATAATATGCCATTCTATACTATTTATTACTCTATAATATTTCATACATCTTGCTAATCTTGCTTGATTTGCTGATGAAGGTAGATCTCACATTGTGATAAAAATATTTTTATCTTCTTTTCTACTATCGGGCCTTTTTTTTCATTTTATTCTCTTGTTCAATAGCTTCTTTGGGGGTCCATGCTGAATCATATATACTCTCTACTTTCTTCTTTATCTTGTTTTCTCTTGTATCTTTATTTTCAATATTTAAACTTTTCTTTTTCTTTATTAGGCTTACCCATTCTTTAACTTCTTTTATTGCATAGTCTTCTTGTCCAAACTCAGTATATAATAGTATAGCTTTGGTTTCTGCATCCTTTGTATCATCTTTCTTTAGGATTTCTATTTTGCTTTTATTTAGGTTTATCTCTGCTAATTTAATCACTACCGCTTTTTTCTTTTTTTTTGTTACTGATTTTTCTGTATCATCTGCACTTTCTTGTTTTCTCTTAAGTAAGTCTTCTTTGAGATTTGTTTTTTTATTTAATATATTAATTTCTATCTTTGTTAAGCTACACAAATTTGCCAATCTTTCTTTATCGCTTTTTATAGCTCTTTCTTTCTTTATACTTGAAGTTACTTCTGTTACTTTTCCAATAAGTATACATTCTTCTGCTGAGAGTTTTTTACCTTGGTCCTCTTTACAAAGTGCCCAGTTGTGTAGTTCTATTGCACTATGAATTGTAGTTATAAACTCTGGGTTTTTATATCCAAGATACTTTGCTACGTTTCGATCTATCATTAAAGTATATTTTTCTTGCTCTGTATATACTTCATGATACTTGCTTTGTGAAGCTTGAGCAAAATCTTTAATTAGTACTAAATCTATAAGCCTGTTAATATGTATTCAAATGACTATCTTTGTATTTTGTTTTAATGGATTAATTGAATCTATTGAAAAAACAAAAGTATATAATAAGAAAAAGAAAATATAAACAATATGGAAAAAATAAACCTGAATTTAATACAGATACTATAAAAAAGGCTACAACATTTTTTGCATCAATTATTTTGACAATATCATTTTGTTTATAGAAAATATAGCTTATCTATACTATGGCTTCTTTATGTAAAAAGTCTAAATTAATATCTTCTCTACAAGCTATATTACATGCTGTATATATTATATTTTATACTCAAAGACATGAATCAAGACTGGAAAAAAAATATATAAAAAAGTCTAATCCTTTAACAAGATTACTTAAAGGCCCAAATATATAGAATGTTATTATAATTAATAATATTGTTTTCAAGTATAAAAATATATATAATGTTATGCAACAATTTGTGCATACAATACTAAGAATGGTGTTTTAATTTGAACTTCTATTTAACCTATCATCTCTTGCTCAAGAAAATCTGAGTTCTCAACAAAATTTATTTGGTCAATCAGGATTTATATCTAAATAAGATAAAAATTTTAATAAAATAATAAAGCAATTAATAAATAGATATAGCAACAAAAGTTTTGGAATTGAAGAAATTAATGCCAAAATACTTACTACTGTCGAGTCAGGATGTTAAGTAAATCCACTAAACATTGTTGTATTAGAGCCTGGACTAGCACCTAATAGCAATGATATTGTGTTTAAATCAATTAATATATATTTGGAAAATCTTGAACAAAACGTTGTTAATTTAGCATACAATGTAGCTATTTTTGCAAGAACAAAAAATTATAAAAATAACAACTTAACTTGTAAATTTATTCTTGGACAATGGTATACTTTAAAAGCCATGTGTAGTGCTTTGATTGCAGTATTTAGTAGATATAGTATTTACAGTATGGTGACAAAACTTGGTATTTGATTTCTTGACAAGTTAGAGCAAAATATAGATTACTATGCAACTTGTAGAGTATTAGAATTAATTCATACCACTGTAGAAATAGCAATTTACCTTCATTTAAATAATAACAATATACTATTAGATACAGAAATTATATTTTAAAGAATAACAATATACTAAAAGTATAGTTTTTGTATTACTATTTAGCCAAGTATTAGAAGCTTATTGTATTGGTATTTACTTGGATAATGCAGATTTGCAATTAAAAGCTTGGCAATATTTGTACTACTATTTCCTGCAACTGGTAAAAATATTTATACTTCGTCAGTTATAATCTTTTTAAAATTAGTGTCACATAATTCACAACAATATAAACTATTCAAGTATGTTGCTTTGGTAAATATTACTAGAGAAAATTACTACTTAGCTTTTGATGAAACCTTGAAATAATATGGTGTTAAATTTGTCAAACATAATTTAACTTTCAGTTTAACAGATCCAGCACTTCTAAAACAGAGAATAATGTTAATTCAAGATGAACGTAAAAAAGTACTATTGCTATATGATAAATTTGTAGGAAATAATATAGTTAATACAAGAAATCGTGTAGTTAAACAATATAATAAAACTTTATAGCAGCTTATTGATGAACTTATTTTTGCATTTTATAATTCTGATCCTACTCAGCATGATCTTTTTAAACACACGCAAGAAATAAAACCCGATAGCTATATATAAATATTTAATTTTTATAGAAATAACCTTATTCGATTGTATAATATCTTGTATAAAGATATTTATAAAACTAAAAAACAGGTTACTAGAGGGATGTGGGTTAAGGAATTAGTTAGTGTTTTAGCTAAAAAATATTTATTAGCTATAAAAGATTAAATTTTTAAACTTACTCAATCTTGTTAATTTCTATGTTGAATAAATTTTTAATATATAAAATTATAATAAAAACCTTTAATCTATTATATTAAAAAAAAATTATAACAAATTTGACTTATATTTCTAAGTAACTATATAATTTGCTACCTTTTCTAGCTTGATCTGTTAAGAAAAATTAAATATCTTGTCTTCCTAAAAGTAATACAAGCAGTAAAGCTAAAAATAATATACTTTTTGAGCCTATAATATATAAAAAAGTAAAATAGAAAATAAATAAAAAAAACAACTAGTAAATATAACAAAGCCTGTAGAACAAGTTTTATTAAACAATAAAAGTCGATTATTTAAAAAGCTTCGAAAGTTTTTTTATAACAGTTCAAAAATAAGTATAGAATTTTTGTATAATGTTACTATATAAAATTTAGTGATTTAAGCTATAGGATTTTAGTTAGCTGGCTAAGCCAGCTGACTAAAATATTAGCTAATCAGCTAGCTAACAGTTGAACAAATACTATACTTTAGAAAATTTTGGTAAACTTTTGAAAATTTAGCCTATACTTAATTATATGATCTTTAGCTATATTAGCTAGCCAATTATATTATATTGGCTGGCTTAGCCGACTAAGCCAGCTTAGTCATGGTTGCTATAGCCAGCTTAAATTACTATGTAAAATTAATCTGTGTGACATGTTCACTAACTAATATCTGATATAACGAATAATAAATTTTTATTAGTTAACTATATAAAAAAAAAAGTTTCAATTCTCACTTTACCGACCCGGCTAGGTTATTAGTAATATTAATATCCTGATCCATTGGGTATTAGCGGTGCTGAAAATCTTGCTAATTCACATACAGTCAGGGTATTATTAATTAATACTCCCGTGATTTTGAATAGTGATCGGGGTATTATTATGAAAATTAACTATATAAGTTTATGTAGCCTTAACAACAACAACAACAAAAAAAAATTATTTGTATATAATAAACTTATTTTTTTACTAATATAATCTATTTTCACTTTTCAAATAAGTTTGTTTAGTAAAAAATTTTACATATAATTGCAGTTTCAAAATTAGCAAAATTTGGTTTTAAAAAAATTTTATTAGTAAAATCTAAAATTTTTACAAAATTTTAAAATATCATTCTAAGTTACTATTTTTGATATACTTAATTCTAAAATTTAATGATAAGTTAATTTGTACTATCCAAGCACGAAATAATGCCCACCTGCATATTAATTGATTGACCTGCACGTTATTTCGAGTATGCGCATGTGCGTTATTTCAAAATAAGAGCTGATTTTCAAGACTGAATTATTTTTAAAATAACACGTATATCACCCTGCATAATGAAACCTAATATAATAGCAACTTAGCTACGAGAACTATGATATTATATTATATTGACATTCTACCACAGACAGATTTCACAGTATTTATGTTTAAACAGGTTATAAAGTTTGTTATTGAATATCAGCAAAACAATTGTCTTTTTTTGCTTATTGTTAAACAAAAAAATTGATTTTACTTCATCAATATAAATACTCAATTGAAATAGTTATTTTTCTCTAATGATTTTTTTTTAAAAAATTTTTTTTCTGAACATATATATTCTTTTAAATAACTTTATTTGTGCTTGCAAAGCAACACAGATATAATACTCCTGGTGGACATTTATAAAGAATAAAATTAGCCTTCTTAAGTAAGACATCGGCTCTGAGGCTATTATGGCCCCAACGACTCATCGGTCAATTTTTTCTTTTTTTTTTGAAAAAAAATTTTTTTTTCTACATAGTTACACAAGTGTAGAATACTCCTAGATGAAATATCAGGTATAAAAAATCAATCTTCTTAAGCAGGATATCAGCTCTGGGGCCATTGTGGCCCTAACGGCTTGTTGGCCGATTAATTTTTTTTTTCTTTTTTTTTTCATATCACAAAGTCACCAACTACAGCATTACCCCTGTTTCGCTTTTAGTTTAAAATATCATTCTTTTTTCTTTGCATCCAATTTTTCTTATGATAAATATAAGCTCTTCTTCTAAATGAAGTTATACTATTGTATTTAAACTTGATGTAATTTTGTACATGGAAACTACATTTAATCATCAAGCATCATTGTTCTATAAAGTTGCTCAGAAATGTGTTCAAGAATGGAGGAGTCAGAAAGAGAAACTTGAGGCAGTCAAAAATAAACAAAGTATGAATATTAATCATATACTTGTTTTTAGTAGCCGCAGTAGAAAAGCCAAGTACTCTGAATTGGAAAAAGAATTATTGGCTTATGTTCAAAATAAGTGACAAAAAAAAAATACAGTTACTGCTTCCATGATTAAATGCAAGGCCAAGGAGTTAGGTGAAGTTCTAAATATTAAGGATGCCAAGTTCTCTTGTGGTTGGGTTGAACATTTTAAAAGATGACATAAATTGGTAGAACGAACTAGAACACAATATGCACAGAAGCTTCCGGAGGATATGCCTTTGATTGTTAAAGACTTTCTTAAAACTTCATGTGAAAAAATGGCAAATATTGATAAAAAATTTATTATTTCCTTTGACAAAATGCCAATGTGGTTTGACATGCCCTGAAATAAAATGATTAATTTTGAAGATATTCGTGAGGTGCCTGTTAAAACTACCAGAAATAAGAAACTACATTTCATAGTAGTCTTGGGTTATATTACATCTGGTAACAAACTTCCACCCATTGTGATTTTCAAGTTAAAAAAAATATCAAAAGGTAGATTTCCTCAAGACATTGTAGTAGCAATGGCATCTTGTACAAATATGATAGAAGATTTGATGATCTCCACTTATATTCCACATGTTATTCAAACAAGGCTGAATGGATTTTTTAAAAATAAAAGCATAATATTCATTGATCATTATCGCAGTCACATCCATAATAATGTAATTAAAGCTTTAAATATGGAAGGCTTGGATGTGGTAGAGATCCCTGATAGGACAATGTGTGTTTTGCAGCCACCCAATGTTTCAGTAAACAAGCCTTTTAAGAATGGGATGATGAAAAGGTAGAAAATATGGATGGACAAAGAAAAAGATGGGTTTACTGCAAAGAGAAACCGCAAAAGAGCATCATATAAATTAGTTTCAGAGTGGGTATCCAAAACATGGAGAGAAATTAGTCCGAATCTATTAGCCAGATCTTTTGAGGCATCTGGACTTATACTCAACCCTGATGGCAGTAAAGATTATAAAATGTCAGATCGCCTTCAAGCCATTATTGCAAACCATATAGATAAAGTGACTTTTGATGAAGAGGATCAGGATAATGAACCCCTGGATAAGGAGGATTCAGACAGTAAATCAGATCCTGATGAATTTGAGGAATATGTGTCAGATATCGATTTTGAAAATAGAGATATAATGGGTATTGATTATTGAGAAGGTAACGGAGCTATATATTTTTAATAAGAAAAACTTTTTAATTCCTAATCTAACAGTTTCAATTTTCTGACAGCCCAATATATAAAGTCATCACCATAATGAGATAAATCATATTCTTATGCTATGTATCAAATAGAATTGAAGCTAAAGAGGATAAAAATAGGGCCGTTATTTTTTTTACTTTTTTTTCATGTGTGACAGGATACCTAATTTTTTTTTAAAGATCAAAAAAAAAAAATTTTTAAAAAAATCAATTTAATTTTTTTTAATTTTTTTTACGGTAATTTTTTTTTTGATTATTTTAATTTTTAATTTTTTTTTTGTTTTACAATTGTTAAACGGATGGCGTTCATATATTAATAAAGCGATGAATTCTTAATGCGTGTCTTGCATTGCATATTACAATGTATATCGATATATATTATAAAATTGTTGTGACCCGGGTCAGTGATGCAGATGGATTGTTTGTTGCACTAATCAGTTACAGGTTATATCGGGCGCGCGTTAATTCGGGACGCGCATGGGCGTTAATTCGGGACAACGTATGCTATTTTAGCAGGATTCGAATTTCGAATTAACGCTCCTGAGCGTTATTTCGCGCTTGTACGGTAAGTTGAAAAGAATGTTGAGCTTAAAGTTTATAGTAAATTTATATGTTTTTTTATAATTTTTATTATGAAAAAAAAAACTCTATGTAATAACGCTATACGGCATACTACATCACTATTTCACGGCAATGTAACCTCAAAGTAGCACGACCTCTACGTCATAGCCGTAATGCCGTAAGTAGTCACTACTCTGAGAAATGCTTGAATCATTAGTAACAAATTATTTACTGGTATGTTTCAATTACCGATAATCCGACAGTACTACCACCACCAAAATCAGGTACGTACGTACGGAACTTAAATGGTAATAAATATGATTGATAATATTATGCGAAATTTTCTTTTGTAATATCATTTTCTAATAGAAGTTACTTATTTACATAACTTTCGTTCTCCTTATCGAAAGATGAACCCTGTAAAATAGAAAAACATGTACATATTCTAAAAAAGTTTTTATTATTGTCACAAATCCTGTGACGAAGAAATTCGGGACACCACAAAGAACGAGGCTGTACGAACCATAATGCATGAGGCTTGTCTGCAGAGTGGTAAACAGCCGAAGTAAACAAACGCGAAGCCAAATATTCACAATGGCAGATACACATAACAAAGTGTAAACTTTAATCAAAGCCTTGGAGAAGAGTTAAGAAGCATAGAAAAACCCCTTTTGATCATACTCCAAAAGAAACTATTTAAAGGACACAATTTGGGCGAGGTTAGTTACGATACTTATGTGCGAAGAAGTGACACATAAGAACATTATAAAGAAACATTCCAAATCACCGTTGTCATGTCTCTGGAGGGTTACCTTATCATGTAAATTCTCCATTTTTATTATATAAATTAAAAACCATACAATTCATCCCGTTACATTATATTAAATATAACAAATTCATAAACCTTTTTTATTGCAAAGTGAAAATATTAAATACAAGGCTAATAATACGAGAGTTAAAAAAATAATCGATTTAATAAATTCCTAAAACCACATATACATAAAAATGAGGATCTAAAAATAATAACCGTTAAAGATTTCGAACTAGATAATTGAATTCAAATTATGTCATATATTTAAATACCGAGGAACGTGTGTAAATACATCTTAAATATTTGAATTTGAATATAAACACATTTGAAAATGTTTTATTACAATTTTAGACGTAATCAGGTTCAAATATTTGCAATGACTAAATAAGAAAGCAGCGATTACGTACCTGATTTTGATAGCGATATTAGGTGGGTTCTGCGTTCTGCAATTATAGAGCAAATTAAATTATGAAAGCTTAGTATTACTGATGTTATACGATTAGAGGCGGCGTACATGTATGCATGTATCGTTGTGCCTCAGACTAATGCTGCCTCAGCTGGCCCAAATTAGGTTAGGATAAGAATAAGATATAGTTTAGGCCAATCAATGCTAATCAGTTAATGTTGGCCAAACAATCAACATCTGAGGTGTGTCAGATATGATTTGAGGCATATATGTGCGAAACTCGCACTTACCGTCGTTCCTATAAATGGTCAAAAAATAAACGCAGCGTAATTCTCAGTTACATTGTTGCCTTAGTAGTGCAGGAAACATAGAATAGGAATCGTTTATTCTCGATGACATATGACCAGATGGTTTCAACTAATCAGCAATAGGCGAATCCCTGACATTCTTTTACAAGGAACAGATTTTCTACCGCGAAGATGATGAATGTGATGGAATAGAACCACTTGACAGCATTGAAGATATAATTTAATTGACAGTGTAAATTTATTACTATTATTAATTATCGCTACTGCTAAAGCTTGAAGTATATAATAGTTATACAGTTTCTGTATATTAATGCTATTGCTATTTGAACTTAACTATTGTCGCTTAATCTTCAATGAAGACTATAAAAATGAAGCTTTATTAACTTTTTTTTTTTGGCTTCCATGCATTCCCTGTAGATAGATATGAGCATGATTTAACTTTTAAGTCAAACTTTAATTATTGGCCTCAGTATTTGCATCAATGGTGTCATTATGAGAATAATTGTTGACTGTTGTTGGAATAATTTTTTTTTTTTTGCATGGGTTCATATTGTGTTTTATATTGCAAATTTGTACAAATTATAGTAATATAAACCAAGTTTTTATTATAATAATAGGATTGATTTTAAAATTGTAGCATTCATTCACTATATATAGAAGAATAATCTAAAAGAAAAACTTTGGCAGAGCTAAATAAATTAGTAATTGTTATCTAAATAGACCAAATAAAAGTTAAGGCGATAAATTAGATAGATACGGAATGTTTATTTGAATCTAATAGAAGTCGGTTAAAATTAAGGTTTTATTAGGGTTGGAGTAAAGAACTCAGTATATGAAATAACTTTATAACAAATTATAATGACTTAAATTTGTTTTTTAAAGTATTTACAATAAATATAGAGCTATTAAGACATACTAAAATTAGATAAAGCAAAATGATAGATAAATTTTAATATATTAAAATTTAGTATTAAATATTTAATTCTTAATTTTTAATTTTCGCGAAATAACGCCCCTGCGCGTTATTTCGCGAAAATATGGGGGTGAGTCAATAGAAATGCACCAAATTTTTTCTAAGTAAATTTTTTTAAAACTTTGAACAAAAATAACTTAACAATAATTTAATCAAATTTAATAAAAATTTTTTTAAAATAATTCTAATAACTTATAGAAATAATTTAAAAAAAAATTTACTAGATTTGATCAAGTTTTTGTTGAGTTATATTTGTTTAAAATTTAAAAAAATTTCATTAAAAAAGATTTGGTGCGTTTCTATTGACTCACCCCCATATGTACCTTGTTTAATGATCTTTTTTTTTATTTTTTATTTAGCATATACAAGACATATGTTTGGTACATGTTATCTTGATGCTCGTCAGCTGAGCGGAATAATACATTTTTGTCTTTATCTCTCCATCGACTTCTTTCAGATAAGAAGTGCGTAGCTTCTTATGTAGGGTAAACAAATTACAATATCACGGCTGTATTTACTTTTTTTTTTTTTTTTCAAGCGTGGATACTTTGTTTATAAATAAAAATTCGGTTTTAATTCAAAATTTAAATAAATATATATTACAAGCATATCCAATATATACATACAAACGATCAAGTTCAAAAGGAGAGAGAAAAAAAAACAATCCTTTAATTAATCGCTTTCTTCCTTTTCTTTATCATCTATTGTCTCATTAATTTTTCCAGACTTTATAGCTTCCTCCACGGGATTAACAACATTCATAACACCAGTCTTTTTAAGTCTCTCGAATAATACAAACAATCTTTCTGCTTCCCTCTCTTTTTCTTCATCTGTCATATCAGAAAGTGAAGGTGTTTCATCCTCAAGGTACTGACCTGTGATTGGATTAATTGGTTTGTCAGAATGAGCTTTTTGTTTTGAAGATGCTGAAGGTGGTGGAATCATGATGTTTCGACTCATTAAAAAGCCGGCAGCGTTCCCGTATCCCACATGATGAATAAATAAATTTGCTACATAAAAATATATTATATATATTAAAAAAAAACAAAATTAATGATGAAAAAAAAAAAATTTAATGATGAAAACTTACCATCTTGATCACATATCACATATAACAATTCGCTTACACCATCCTTTAAATTTGGTAACATTACCGAAGTCATTAATCTAATTAAACGTGCAGACAAACTATCACCTTTTTCTAACGGTTTAGATCGATCACTAAAAATTTCCAAAGAAATTATCAAGATTATTTCAAAATAACATCTTAAATTTATACTATAGATGTATGCCTAAATTATTTTCGAGAAAAAATGAACATTTTAAATTATGATGTGAAAATCTCACAAAATGCTATCTCTATAATTTTAAGTTTGAAACTTTAAATAAATTCGGTAACTATGAAAAACTAAGTTTGGATTTATTAATAGTAAAAATTTAGGCACACATTTATAGTCTATACAGAACTTACACATCATCGGGTAATAATCTATTTCTTGCAATAGTTCTTGCCAATTCATCTTCCTCTGCTAGTTTTCGTATCAATGCAACAAGTGGTGTAATAACTTCGTCAAAATTAACACCGTATTTCTTTTGACCATTTTCAATAATAATATCGGGATCTCCATCAACGGCAATAAATACCATTGTTTTTAAATTTTCAATAAATTTATCCAAAAGAGCATATTGTTGACTTTTTTGCTCTGGTGGGAACCATATTGATTTGTAAGGGGCAACAGGAAAGTTCAAAAGTGCATGAATCGCGTGAGAATGTGGTGGACCTAATGGAAGTGGTGATGGTGGTGGTAGTTCTGTGATAACTTTAATGATTACCGGGAGTAATCTATAATATTGAGATAATTTATTTATTTATTTATTTATGTGATATATAAAGAGTTTGAAAGAAATTAAATGAAATGAGTGAATATACTTTTCAAATTTTGAAGTAAGTTCTTGATTTTTCCCTTTCACTTCTTTAAGAACAATTTTTGGATAATAATGCATTAAATTAAACAAAAACTTTAATTGCTCATTCAAAAGCGTAACTCTGGTGATCGGCGAAAGTTCAACAATCGTAGAAGAAGAAATTCCTTTCACAAGATTGTTTATGGTCTTTAAAAAGTAACCATAAAGTTATTAGAGGCTAATGCACTTACATGATTATCAAATACAGCCAGACCTCATTGTGAACAACATTGATAAACATGAGAGGTTGAGAATACGTTTCATGATTAATATTTCTAACAATGGGATATTGATAATTGTCTAAATTAACAAAAATTTTATATATCCAATTTTGTCTAATTGCCAACGTTAAGTATTAATATTAAACAAGTTGACAACAATGGGGACCGACTGTATTAAGAAAATGGAATTTCTAAAATTTACGTTATGAAGAATATCAATTATTTCAAGGTCATCAATGAGTTGTTTAATGATTGGTGATGTTTTAATTGTCACCAGAAAAAGAATTCGCGAGTAGAGAAATTGTGTTTTGATCGAAATTTTATCATCCTTTTTAATTAAATATATGCGTATAAAATAAAATAAAATAAACGTATAAGTTATATATATGAAAAAATTATACAGTATAATATATTGAATTGAAAGGTACCTTTAAACCTTGACAAACTTTTGATATGCAATTATGCTTTTCGAACAGATCACGTGTACTTTCATCTAACAAAAGCGCATTGGCAATGCATGTAAGTGCTTCTTGCGCCACAGGAGTATCGGCGATATCATTTGATAAAAGTGATGTGTGAGATAATAATATTAAAAATCCCTGCAATTTTTTAATAATAAATAAACAAGCATTTCGATGTTTAATTAAATATTAATTAAATATTAATTATAAAATAAAGGTTTACCTTATCTGAAAACAATAATTCGCATCCTTTCACATTACGACCTAATGTCTTTAAAGTTTGTAGTGCTAGTAATCTTACTGTATATAAAATTTGAATTCTGTAGATATCATACTGGTATTTTTATCTGGTCTTATTTGTATTGTTGATTTTTAATACCATCATCATTCCATTTTAATTGAACCCCATTTTCATCAAGATCAGATAGAAGAGCAGATATAAGTTCGGATTTCTTTGAAACATCGAGGGATGCTATTTCTAAATAATAATTTTATAGTTATAATAAAAAATTAATTCGAAAAAAAAATTTCCAGAAAAAAAAAATATTTGAATTCTTTTTTAATCATTTAAAGATAAAATTGTACCAGATGAATTGGACAAGAATGACGTCAATACAGAGGAAACGATTTCAATATTAGATCTGTTCTCGATTAATGCATAAGAACTCATATTTGGCGGTATTGCAATAATTTAAAGGGAGATTAAAAAAAACAAATTCAATTGTTTAAGCATCTTTTTATATTGTATTCGAAATTTAGCTGTACGACCATGTCTAAATTAACATTTATAGGTAATAGCAAAATATTACGTGTCACACATTAATGTTGTACATTTATTATATTAACAAACAAAAGGTTCTTTGTCTTCGGTATCCCCAATTTGTATAAAATTCACATAGTTTGGCTTCTTATTCATTCATTCATTTTTACCTCATTTCACACTTGTACAAAAAAAACATCAATATATTTATCGTTTCAAAATTTTAATACTTTACATACTTACCGAATTTGGCCATCGTTAAAAAATTTGATCTTAATAAATTTTATTTAAGTCGTTATCATAGATCATCGTATAAAGAACGAGAGATAGATCGCTTTTTTGTGATCTCGAATAAGAATTAATATGTCAGATAACATGTCAGATAATATGTCAGATAATATGTCAGATAATATGTCAGATAATGAAACCTCGAAGCTAATCAAACTAGTTCAGGATTCTCTTGAAGATGATCCTCGAACAATAAAGTTAAAAGCGAAGGATATTCGTGAAATTCCTGTGGAATTAATAAATTTGATATCTAAAGATAATTATAAAGTTGAAAGGTATTTTATTTGAAAAATAAAAAAATTCCTGAGAAAATGAAAATAATCTTAAAATTTACAATATTCATGGCTTATGATTTTTGATCTTTTTCTTGTTCAGATTTGGACTTGAATCAAATCAATTGTCAACAATCCCAATAGAATTTTGTAAATTATCATATTTAAGATATTTAAACGTTTCTAACAATGCATTCAAAGATTTTCCAGAGACGGTAATAAATTTCTTATATTTTAATTTAATATGCTTTCTTTCTGTTATCTAATCATTTACACACACATATATATATATATTTAATTTTCAGTTATGTTCAATGCAAAGTTTGGAAATATTGGATATTAGCAAGAATAGAATTAAGAAATTACCAAATGATTTTGGAAAATTAATGTCACTGAAGGTTAACTGATTTAAGCTTATTCTTGTATGCTATTATCCTTTACATCATAAAATTATTACTTAATCATAAATTATAAATCTGATCTAAAACCATTCTTTTTTTAGTTATTGAAAATATCTAAAAATTTAATAAAGATAATTCCTAATTATATTGCGGATATGAAAGATTTACAATATTTAAACATTGATAATAATCCAATTCGTTTCCCACCAAGATCTATTCATATAATGCCAAAAGGTGATGAAAAAGAAGTCATGGTACTTTGGTTATCTAAGCTAAAAGAATATTTAAGACAACACTCAGGCATGTTTCTTTTAAAAAAGTCTTTTAAGTAAAAATTCAATAATTTTAAGCATATTAAATATGTTTTATTTTATATAGTTAGTCGAAATCATGAAATAGAAGAAAGTGATAATTCCAGGTTTGTAATAAGGTGTCATTTATTTGCCTATCGTATTTATAATATTTAATATTATGGTATATTTTATTCAGTGATGGTGAAGAGGAAGTTGATCATGATGAAACAGCAGATCATAAACTATTGAAAAAATCCTCTTCGATTGATAGTATTAACAATCTAGATGTTAATTTGGATTCACGTTTAACCATTGAAAATTCAAATTTGTTAAATACAATAACTGAGGATGAACAAGTGATCCCTAAACTTGAAAAGAAAAGATCAAGTCCTAAATTAAGTTTAGATTTACCGTCACGTCGTGATAGAAGTTTTAGCAATGATTCGGATATTTCATTAATGAATTTTCGTAACAATTTCGTTCGATCACATTCAAAAAGTTTTTCTCATAATTCACCAACAAGTTCTCATACAATTTTGGAAGAGCGTAACAGTGAATTCTATTTTCAAAGACTTAAAACTCTTCCTCCAACTGAACATCTTCGAATGAGTGATATTTCTTTGAGAGAAGCTAGTCGAAATATCTTATACGCTTTGTCTCAAGTACATAAAGCTTTACGTCAGTTTGTAATCTTTACCGGCAATGAAAAGATATTTATTGCTGAACTTAATAAGACTAATCATTCAATAGGACAATTATGTGCTGCATTACAAAAATTTGATACTTTTGCTCTGCAATCCACAGGTGATGCTGAACATTGGATTAAATTACTTGGTGCATGTCAAGAAAATGTTACAAATTTCAAAATTCTCTTAGAGTTATTGAATAAACATCTTAAATATTTAACTCAACCTCCTGAAAACTTTCGTTACTCACGGACTCTTCTTTTAATGTTTCATGGTGCTACGGTGGACATTAAATTTGCTTGGGAAAATATATCTCCACTTTTGCATAATAGTACTCCTTATACAGGAAATTTAACTCCTATACGATCAAAATCCATGTCACGTTCAAATAGTAGTAGCAATCTTAATGGAATTCCTCATTCTGCTGGATCTGTAATTAATAGTTCCACTCCAAGTGTTAATTCTCCATCTACTGCTGGAATGTCGCCATCATCTTACCTTGGACCATATTCCGCTGGTTTAATAAACAACTCTCATATTGACATTGCACTACCGATTTCAATATTTGATCAAATGCTTTTAAAAGTTGATGCTGCTATAAAAGCTGTGGAAAGTGTTGGAAAAAATTTAATCGAACAATTAGATACTGCTCTTGGATTATCAGCAGATGAATCTACACCTACATTACCTGTAAAATTAAAAGAATTGAGATCACATGTTAAAAGTGTGTTGGATGTAACAAAACAATTGAAAAAATCTCGATTGTCCGTAAAATTATCACAAAAAGAGGATTTGAGTATACAACTTAAAGTTTATGATGCCACAATAACATTTCTTCAAGTATATATTAATTATTAATTTAATTATTAATTTGATTACTTATTAACTTTATCGATCTGATCATTAAATTTTTGTTACTTAATAATTTATTTTATCCCTGATAATTTAACAGGAAACCGTGAAAATGTTTGAATTGGCCAAAAATATTTCACAAGAATGGCAACTTTTTAGTAGGGAAGTTATGACAGGACTAGGTCATGTCACTAAATCTAATATTGAATTGACTGATATTCTCCGAGCAATTGAGGAATGGCTTATAATGCCAATACCACCTTCACCATCTCCTCCTCCAAATGAAACACCAAACCCGGTTAAAGATGAGATTATAAGTTTCTCAGATAATAATGATATAAAATATACTGAAGAGCCTGAGGAATTTATTAGTTCAAATCTTGATGAATCCATTCAAAGAAAAGAAAATGAAATTAGTAGTATTGTAAATAATGGTGTAAAAGCGGACGTGACCGTAGAACATTAAAAATTATTTTAATATAACTTTCTGTGTTAACGATTTTGAAAATTTACTTATTCATATACATTTGTAATTTGAGAATGATTTTACTTAGGCCAATCTTATTAAACCTATATATATATTAACAAACAGATTTATGTAAATATTTGTGTTACCTTTCAAGTTAAATTATCCTCAATTTCATAGCATTGTATAAATAACTTATGAATAAATATATCAAAAGTCAATATCATCAGCTAAATTTTTACTACCTAATACAGTTCGATTTCTCTCATACATACTTTATAAATAATCAATCCTCATTAAATACGTATAAAAACTTTATTCATGTACCACACTACTTCTAATATTGTTTCAAGAAGATAATCTAGAATCTGATCAATTTTGACTGGTCTGGTTAATACTGGTCGAAGTGGTAAAATATATAACTTAATACGGTCAACTTTGGATATAACGAACCTTTTTTTTTAAAAAAAAAGAATTGTTGCAGAGTTCGGTATAAATTACTCTACAAGGAACTTTATACTGTAAAGAGACTTGACTGTCATATATATATATGTGTATACATATATATTATTTTTGTAAACCAAATTAATAAAATTAATAGTTATTAAGTGAAACCTTTTTTGTATATGAAAGGTAAAACCTAAGACGAAATGTGAAATCTGGCGAAACTCTGGCAAAATTAAATTTCCTAGCTAAAAAAGAAAACAAAGCTATAGTTAGTAACTATTATTCCTAGACAGAAACGCGACTTATATGAAAGGCTGCAGCTTTACATCTGTGCATTACTACATACTGTATTTATAAAGTAAATTTAATATTCGATAAATATTTAAATTATAATAACTCAATAGATCGTATTTGCATGTATTAAAAAAAAATTCATGAGCCGAAAGACATACTATCAAATAGTTATCTTGATATTTAAAAAAGATCTAATGTAGTCACATGATAATTAATATAAATATATTATGAGTGCCGCCGAGGGAAAACCTGTCATCGAACTTTCAATTGTATTTTGTGTACAGTTAGCCATCTATGAAGAATCTATTATTATGATAGATTTTCTATAGACGACTAACTGTACACAAAATATAATTGAAAGTCCGATGACAAGTTTTTCCTTTATTATACTTTTTTTATTGGCTATTACAGTAATATATATAAATTAAAATAGATGAGTCTAGTGGAGATATATTAAAAGAATTAGAAGCTGTTGAGTTTAAACCTATTGTACAGTATAGATATAGTACCAGAGGTCTTACTCAAGAACATCTTGTTTAAAATTGAATCTGCTATTTCGGTAATCACAAATCTTAATCGTAAGGATTAATTATTTTGATTAAATAGATGTTTGACCAATCAAAGTCGGCCACAGGTTGATATACATGGGGTGAATCTATTTACCTAACAGCTTACGTAATGCTCAATGACGTTAGTTGACGATCTACTGGAATATTTCATATATATATATACACGTATTAAGTAATCAACTCTGTATAAGGTATATTATTATAATAAAAAAAAACTTACTATATAGTACACCCTGCAATATTATCAACCGAATCTTAAAGATCCAGCATTAAAACTTTACATATACAATATGATAAGAAACTTTTACACAATACGATTTTAAATTTTCGGTTATCATAACAAACACATGACTTTATGATTAAAACATCTAACGATAATAAAATTTTTGCTTTCGTTACGTATAAACTGGGCTTAATAATCAAAATTTGAAACTGTAATTGCTGAAACTTATTTAAAACTTGTCTACTAAGGGGTTTCAGAATTAAACTTCGTAAATCTTATTTTGATAAAATAAGATGACGTATTTATTTTGAAATAAGTGATGTACAAATCCTATTTATTTTTTAATTAAAATTCGAATATATGATCTTTCTTATTATAAATTATTTTATCGTTAATCGATACTGCTTCTAATACCGTTCATGCTTAACATGCCTAAAATTTCACATCGACAACGTCAAATTAAACAAATAAATAATCTTTTAAAGACACTTATGAA
>CAJVPU010000279.1:0-19430 GCA_910591775.1 Dentiscutata heterogama | reverse complement strand
AATTTTTGATGGGTATAATCCAATCAAATGGGATAAATCAATTAATTGGACAAAATGCGAAGATAGTTTTGTTTTTTTCATTGAAAAATGGCACTATTCAAAATTCTATTTTAAGTCGTCTAAAACAATCATCATTATATGCAATTTATTGTGATCCTAATTTTGGACCAACTTTTGGTAATGGTGCGAATAATGATATTTATATGTTTAGAAATTTTAATCAAGGTAATCAGTGTTATTGCAGTCATTCTGGATATGAAAAAGCAATTAGAAACACAAATTCTAGGTTTAATGTGGAGGAATATGAAATATTCCAAATCCAGAAAGAATAAATGCTAATGAGAAGTCTATTCAATAGTATACATGCTTGTAATTATAATTATAGGTTTGTTATACGTCACTTTCAAAATTCTGTTGATTAGAAAGGATTAAAAGTTGTGGTTTTAAAAGTGTAAAATAAATATGTTGTATTCTAATGGTATGGCTTTATCGATTATAAATTTTATCGCTAAGTAATATATATATATATATAGTAAATTAATAAAGAATATGTAACAAAGAAATAAATAAAAAATTAAAAAATTAAAAACTTGTGAATTTTCATTATTTTATTATCACTTAAGTGCATTGTTTTACATGAAGAAATCTTGTTTTTTTTTTGTTTTTTTTTTTACTATGATGGCGATCTCATTTCGATTAGATGTTTATTTGTAATATTTGGCAGTGGATCCTATTAATCGAGAAGTTTTTTGCGCCAGCATTTTGCAAAATAAAATCTGCTGTTATGAATTATCTGGAAAATCATCAGTACCTAATAGTTCTATCCGTTTGCATCCAACTTGATGAGTGCAACTCCTGTTTTGCTTTCTTGGTCTGTAAGCATCAGTTACCAGGTTCTATTTTAAAGGTATTAAGAGCTCATATTATAAAAGAACGAGACAACGATTATATTTTGAGCAATCTATTGAATATGTCTTTTATCTTTGGTCACCGATTTAGTCGCTAAAATTTCTTCAAAGGTTTAAAAAAAAGTCAGAGAAGTGGAAAAACTAATAAGGCATTGACAAAGATAAACAACAAAGGTCTTAAATTTCTTTTTTCTTCCATTAATTTGACGTACAATACTTACGTTACATTTAATCAGTATAAATTTTTAAAAATAAGTGCGTATATCAATTTTTAAATAACAGGAGGAACCGTCAATGTTACACGACTGATCTTCCACCCGGTGTGAACCATATAAAAAATTAATTTACAATACCGCTAGTACATGTTATGATTATAATCCAACATCATTTTTATTAATAAAATGGTGTTGGGTTATAATCATAACATGTACTAGCGGTATTGTAAATTAATTTTTTTATATGGTTCACGCCGGGTGAAAGATCAGTCGTGTAACAACGACGGTTCCTCCTGTTTTTTTTAAATAAACGGATATTTTATTACGTATCTATGTATATCCCACAGCCCCTAATGTTCTCCCGTGAACATTCCTGATGATATTTTTATGATTACGTAATGCTGTTAAAATTTTCCACGGCCATGACGTAATCAGTAAAAATTTTAATCAGAAATATTACGGGCATAAGAACCGTGGGATATAAAAGATATTTCACGGTGTGTCATGAACACAATGTATTACCACGGCTCCGCCGCGCTAATCATCATATTTCACAACAGCTCGTGAAATATCTATTACATATTATTATATCTAACTATGAACATTTTATAAAAAAAGGATCAATTAATTCGGATGCAAATTTTTTCACGCAATGTGAAGAGTTTCTTATCATAAAATTACATATTGGGAGAGTCAATAAAAAATGGGACAAATTTTTTCTAAGTAAAAAGATTTCAAGTTACAACTAAACCTATTATTTTTTTATTTTAATTTTTTTCTGTTTATAAATTTGATTTGGCAGTTGTTGATCGATCTAAACACCAGTTTACATCAAATCTATATAACAAAATTAGTATAGTTTATTTTTAAACTTGGAATTTTGAGAAACAAATTTAGTGATAGATTTAGGAGGCTGGCCTAACCTAAATGAATAATGTCAAATATTTTTTAGACATTTTGAATTATTATTCCTAGATGATGCTAATGCTATCAAATCACAACTATTTTAGATTATTCTGTCATGCTATTATTAATAAAGGACACTTTTGAATATTTGATTTACCTAATTTGTAACAAGAAATGATGTCTTAGTTATGTATTTAAATGTCTTAAATTTACTTTATTCTATTTTAAGATTTATTATAAGGGCCGTTTAGCTTAAATTTATTAATATCTATATTTAAAGCTTCAGAGCTTTATTAATAAACATAATGTTTTATACGTAATAATAATATAAAGACCTTTTAATATATTTAAATAAGCTATTCGCGTTAAGAATATTTATTATTAGGCCATATAAAATTAGTTTTTTGGTTCTCATAACATAAAATTTTAAAAATGACCCGGCAATCCGGCTTTTAATTTTATTTTCAAAAAATTTTATGTGTAAAAAACATAAAATTTTTTACAAAAATTTTAGGATAATAAATATAGTAAATATTTTTTCAAAATTTTGTTGAATTTGACCCGGCCGGGTTATGAGAACCAATTAATTAAGTTTGTGTGGCCTTATACTGTATCCATCCTCTATTTATTCACGTGCATTTATTCACGTCATCTATTCTGTGTATATTTAGTTAATAAAAGATCTTTTAATGTATTAAAATTTGAATAGCTAAATTTATTATTAATTATTTAAATTCGCAAATAATAAACAAAGAACTTAGTCGGTATATAAAGATATTTTTAATGTTTTATGTATTTAAATAAACTATTCAATTTATGAATTTTATAATTAAATACATTTTATTTGCATTAATTAATTTAATCTTTATTTTTATTTAAATTGCCTTTTTTTTTCTATAATTACTTTTATTGAAAAAATTTTCATATTTTATCTGGCAATCAATACTTAAAGTCACAAAGCCGGTAAAATAATCCAGCTACCATTTTTTACGGGCGACTCTAGGTGGATATTTTTATGTATAGGGAATTCTATATCTGAAATCAAAAGTCATGTCGATATTTTTGGTCTTCCTTTTCCTAAGGATATTGCTATGACAAAGAAAGTACATACGTAATTCATCATGATGAGGTCAAATTAATAAAGGATCAGATTGACTCACCTAGCGAATGGCAGAGATAAAATGGAAAATATGAAAATACACAAAGCTTAATCAATTAAAGCTAAGTTGTAAACTGAACCTGATTACTCAACTGTATTCCTACTCTTTTAATTGTTTTATTCTAAAATATGCAATATTTTCTAAAAAAAATAAATCGTTTGTCAATTTTTTTAAGGCTATGAATTTTTTAAAAAAATTATGCTCAATATGAGCCACAAATACAATATACTCAGAGGTCGGATCCGATGAAAGATATTTTTTCTGTTACTCAGAGAATATGAATGCACATTATTCGTTTCACCGAATTGAATATCCGGTATGTTAGTGCTCACTAATTAATTTTAATGAACAATCGGTGATAATAAAAGTTTTATTATACAACCAGTTAGGTTTAATGCGAATTAGATAGTAAATTTAAGTTTTATTATTACACTGTTCTTTCATCTCATTCTTGTTGTATGTACTATGCTAATGAAAAAAATTGAGGTAGAAAAATTCACAAGGTGAAAAAAATAAAAAATAATAAAACAATAAAAATAACAATACGCTATTTTAATATTAAATCGATCCTAAACTCTAGTATTTTTAAGAAACAACTTATTTTTAATCTCCGAATTGTGCTTATTTATGAGTGTAGCCAAATTTCCAAAAGTCAAATTGTTCGAATTTTGATTATCAAAATAACTTAGCACAGATTTCAATCGTGCAAAAAATTCCATCTTAAAAGATTATTCAAGAGACGGTCCTTTTGTCTTAGCAAAAAAAAAAAGTTTCTTGCAAGATTTGGTCTAGACGCATTACTCGATCTACTTTAATTGCCTGTTGATGTTTTAAAGATGACGACAACAAACCTTTTGTAAAAATTTAGTTTTAAGTTGTATAATTTATCACGGTTTGCAAATTGATGTGCCTTTTGATCAAATTTATATCGCTACACACCAATACAATCACCTGATTGTTGTCCGGTTGCGCGATTATACACCGATTTTTTAGTGAACATGGATATGGCTGACAAATTTTATGAAAATAATGTGTTATTATTTAATATTTGGCCAAAAAACACACTTTATACGTAATCATTTACAATACTATAAATTTTGCAAACCGAGATAATGAAGTCCCTTCGTATTTCAATAGCTTTACATCTATATTTAAGATAACAAAGGTAATATTGTCTAAAATAATCTTTTGTTTAAATTATAATTTCATTGTTAAGAATGTTAATAAAAGTTAAGGAAAAAAACAACGTATGCACATTTGTTATTTCCGAATAGTAAACGAGAGCTGCCAAGAGAAAATGAAGCTTCGAATTTCAATTTTATCAGTTAGTATCAGTGGTTTAAATTTTATTTTGCTTTCAACGTGCGGAAAATCTTAGTAATTTTTGTAGACAATAGAAATTCAAAAAAATGATGAGTGACATGTATGACAAAATACGCAGATTCAAGAAAAATTTTATCTGTTGAATTAATTCTCTGTACAACGCAGATTCTGCATATAGATTTTTACGTGTTATTACCATAAATTACTGTAATATATATTAATACCATGATACGTAAATGTTTTTTACAGTAGATCTGTTGACCCGGTAGACCAAAGTTTGAAATTTAAACATTATATATTGGCATGCAAATCATCTCGTGAAATGCTGGCACATATTTCAGACATGCTTAAACTATAACTTCACGTTGGTGTTCATATGTTAGAATTAACACAGAGTTTTAAAGTATACCGTGATCTTTTAACTTTCTCTTTGATGTTCACTTGGCATTCACATGACACTTTAACGGCTACCGCCTCGATTTCGATTGGCTAACGGCCGAGAATCTTCAAAATTTTGGCTCGCATTACTTAATTGTTTACTAATTTCCGACCGGAATTAACTTTTTAATTTTTTCATTACAAAAATAGAAATTTTAAAAAAATAAGCCCGCGTTGTGGTAAAATTAGCACAGGAACAATTTTTCACTTAATGGGCGGTTGCGATTTCATTAGTAAAATTATGAGCAATTCCGGCCTAATTTTTTAATCGTCACTCTTAGCCAATCAAAATCGAGGATTTGCCGCGCATTTTTTGTGCGTAGGCTCGTGTATCACCAAAATCGTTCAATTAAATCCATTATTCTATTAGAGATTTGTCTTCCTTTATATATTACAAGACTATCTTCGAATATATTATGCTACACAATAATTAGACTGTAATTAATTTCTTGTATTATTTATACAAAATATATATTTCATATATTTAAAATTTCGAGAATTAAAATAAATTAAACAGCAGGTATAATAATCTAAAATAAAATTATCAGATAAGTATCGGTTAGCCGGTCAAATGAACCGTGTGCCTGACCTAACCTATTCTGTGCATTAATTATATTATTAATACAAATGATCACTGATTTTGATCACACTTAAACATAATTTCAGCCCACATTCAAATTAATCAATAACGGTAATAATAATATCCGAAACGAAAAGTTTCCGCTTATTAACATACAGATCAGGGTATTATTTATTAATCCTTCGTTATCATGATATATAATGATCGGGAATTGACAAAATTATGCATAAAAATTTTTTAAAAAACAAATTATTAAAGAATAGTAAATTTATATACATTGCCACGAGCTAAAAGTGGTATTGATTGACCAAAATAAAGTTCAACCAATTAGAATTGAAGATTTTGAATAAATTTTTACAAAACTCGCATATAAACCTAATGTAACCTCTATATACACGTATTATTCGGGTCCTACTAATATCTTGTAATCATGGCTTTGAAACAACCAATTTCTTAGAATATTCGATCATCAGTGGAATGTTCTAGTAGGACGCGTGGTTGAGAACATTCATAGAGAAAATTCCGCGAGACAGTGTAGAAGGAAGAAATTGAGTGTTGGATTGATGTTGAAGAGAAAGAAAGAATCCCTGTTTTTTAAGGATAATCAGGTAAAGCTTTAAAGGTATGAGATGTGTGATAAATATATTAATTAATATTAATTAATAAAAGCCCTTACGTCCTATACTGATGAACAGATGATGAAGAATTATAAAAGAGTTTATTTTCGTTTTTGTAAAAAGAGAACTTGCGGGTTACCCCTCAATATATTAATAAAACGTTTATATTAAATTTCTCCTGCAGGCAAAATATTAAATATTCATGTTTCTAAATCACAGTTGCCATGCTTTCTGGCGAGTTATCGTATTGTTTCTTTCATATCATTATATAAACTATGGCCTCCAATTCACCTCAACAATAAGGTGATTCAAAATTACCTTTTTTTGAAAATAAGTGGGTTTGAAAAGTTCTATTTTTGTTTTGAAATTTCGAAATCAGAAGGTAAAATAGGAGATAAAGTAAGCTTTTTTTTTTTTAAAGAAAATTTATGATCGTAAAAGTATTTATTGTTATATTAATAAGCTTACAAATAAGATATATAGATCACTGATCTCGAAATAAATACGTTACAATTTAATTCAAAATCAGAAACCTGAACCTTAGCTCTGAAACTTCCTAATGTTATATATTCTATAAATATAAGTTATAAATTTTTTCGCATGTATTCGCTGATAAAGATAATGAAATACTAAATTTGACAATCAAAACTTTATTTTTTATCTGATAATCAAAACCGTCAATCTGCAACTTCACCACTTGTTGGCTAATTTTAAAATTCTATATCTGGAATCAAAATTATATAGATATTTTTAAAAAATCGACTGATTTATTGGCTTTGGCAATATTGCTACGGCACTACTTGAAATGGTCTTCTCTCAAGGGCATTGCTATGACAGTAAAGGTACGAACAAATTTCATTATAAAGTTAACTAATAAAGAATCAATCTTCTACTATATCTCTTCATTTGAGTTTGAACAACAATTAATTCAGCTAACGAATAACTCATTAAACGGGATGGCTTGATAAATTTTCAAAGATCGTAAACAGCCCATGATAAATCTTTAAAAATTGTAAAGAGTTTGGCTGAAAAAAATGATGCAAAAAAATAAACATTCAAAGCTTAAATAATTAAAGCTAAATGTAATTATACTGTAATTCATGCAAAATGTAAAAATTTTCTAAAAAAAATAGGGATGCTGACATTTATTATGTAATCGTTTAAGGGATGGTTATAATATAATATTAAGAACATAAAAAATTTATATATTAGAAGGAGAGGGAATAAGCTTCAACAGGAGGAAACGTTGATGTTATACGACTGATCCTTCACCCTGTATGCAACATATAAAAAAATTAATTTACAGTACCAGTTCATTCCGCCAGTAATAATAAAATGGTGTGAGATTATAATCATAACATGTACTAGCGAAATGATCTAGTATTGTAAATTAATTTTTTTATATGTTGCGCACCGGGTGAAGGTTCAGTCATGTAACATCGACGTTTCCTCCTGTTCATTTTACCAATTGTTTTTAAAGCCAAGAATTTTAGTTTTATTTATTTATTTTTTTTAGAATTATACTTAATATGAAGCATAAACGCAGTATATTCAATGTTGACGAAAAATTTAAGCCCAAATAATTTTCTTTAATACAAACCATTATTCACATGAGCCCAGATTTTTATATAAAATCCGTGTATTCTCACCTTGGTTTCAAATAAACTACGCATATCAATTTTTGAAGTTTAATCAATATCCCTGGAATATCTCTAGAAAAATTCCATTCCAATGGCATCAAAACTTTTCTCCATTTTTATTATGGCTTTAGTCCTTATTTTAACCATTGCTTCGTCCAATGCGAATGGTAAATTTTTTTAACATACTATATGAATACAAATGATTCCATCTCTAATATGATACGTATTTATATTTTTATTAATATATAACCTTGTCATAATCTCTTTCAGTATGCCAAATTGGTAAAGTTTATTATTAATATTTAAAATAATTCTTGTAAATAAATATAATATTAATTAACTGTTTACATTTTTAATTCGAATTTTCTTTAGTTTTGAAAGGTAAATTCACGCATAAAACTGGTGGTGTCTCTGGCTGTTACGGAACTGATAATACCGACCTAATTCGTGAAGCTTATTGTTTCGAAGGACCTTGCAGTTACATTTTTTTTTCTAAATATGGTTGTATGGGAAGAATAGTTGCAGAAGGATGCAATACAACGCACTTTATTCCTCGTGTCAGAGTCTCATCAATCCTATTAACATGTTTATGAATATAATACCTTTTTTTTGTTTTATAAATGTTGTTGGTTTCAGTTATAAATCATGTAAATTTCGTATTAAACGCATTTATAAATAAATAATTATCCTAAAATTTTTGAATTTACTACTCAGCTTTCACATTGAATGTGCATTATCTACATCATATCAGATTTATTATAAATACGACCTTAATGTTACCAGCTTAAAAAATTTCACTAAAAAAATTTCGCAGTAAAATAAAATTAGACTTTGTTAAAAAGTTAGGCAAGAATGAACTTTTATATAATATCAAAATGTTTTAAGGAAATAGCGCGCAGAAGGCAATTTCATAAATTAAGTGTTTAGTCATAATCGATTTTTTTTTGGTATTTTGCATTTCTTTGGCGTTATATATGATCTTGATCAGCAAAATTTTTAAAGACGATCCGCTAACAGGTACGTAATTTCATACATACCTAGCGCTAGTGTTCCGAATAATTCAGATCCGACGGATTCGGATTAACATCCACCGTAAAATCGGTTTGGACCAAAAGTTTCGGATTGCCCGGATTAAGCCTAATTTTGATATTTGGGTCCAGTTTTTTTCTTTCACATTGCATTAATATATAAATTCCAAGTCGACCATGTTAAAATATTTAGCCATTAAATACTTCGGATTGGCTTCGGATTCAGTCGGTTTCGGATCAATCCCGGATCAACCCGAGTTTTCAATCCGATGTCTAAACCTTTTGGGTACTAGTAAAAAATGTTGGAATGGCAATTTTTACGTATGACACAAGCCTACCCTAACCCTAACCTAATTCTAACACCAATTTTAATTAAATGAACGCATTTACGCCACTCCAGCGATCCCTATTTAAATTTCTTTTGTACGACAATCAAATTTCACTCTTATGTATTTATTACGTACGTACGTACTGTACCTTAAACACTTGTTAATCACATATCATGTCAAGTGAAGAAAACTTACAAAGCGTTAATAATAAACGATCCTTGAACAATCAAGTCACTAATATATCGCATATTGGTAATTCACGGAATTTTCTAAATAGAATTATCGAGGAATTATGCGAATTGTATAGTAAAGAAGTTATGAAAGGAAACTCTGAAGATTCAATTCTTCACTCGATAAATTATTATCTGGTAAATAAGCAGCAAAATCCAAAAGAAATAATTAATTTATGTTTAAATAATCAAGAAAATCCAATTATTCAATCCAATCCTAGAATTCAAAATATTCTTGCATGTTGTTATAAATATGGAAAATGGATTAAAAAGGATGAAAATCAAGCATTTTTTCATTATAAAAAATCTGCAGAAATGAAAAATTCTTTTGGAATTACTAATCTGGGTAATTGTTATGAAAATGGAATTGGTGTTGAAAAAAACAATTATGAAGCTTTTATTTATTATAAAATGTCAGCAGAAATGAATGATTCATATGGAATTATTCATCTTGGTGATTGTTATAAGAATGGAATTTGTGTAAAAAAAGATAACAATAAAGCATTCACTTATTATAAAAAATCGGCCGAAATGAACCATGCAAATGGAATAAATAATGTTGGATATTGTCTTCAAAATGGAATAGGTGTCGAAAAAGATGTGTATAAAGCATTTGTGCTTTATCAAAAATCTGCAAAGATGGGAAATGCTGTTGCGAAAATTAACCTTGGAAATTGCTATCAAAATGGAATAGGTGTTGAAAAAGATAAACATAAGGCATTCAAATATTATTATAAATCCTCAAAGATGGGAAATGCTATTGCAATAAATCAGGTTGGTTATTGTTATGAAAATGGAATAGGAGTTGTAAAAGATGAACATAAGGCATTCGAATATTATCAAAAATCTGCAGAGATGGGAAATGCTACCGCGATACGTAACCTTGAAAATTGCTATCGAAATGGAATAGGTGTTGAAAAAGATGAACAGAAAGCATTTGAATATTATCAAAAATCCGCAGAAATGAGAAATGCCATTGCGAGATGTCAAGTTGGTTATCGTTATCGAAATATAATAGGAGACGAAGATAAACATAATGAACATTATCAAAAATTAGCTGAAATAGATGATGTTAATGGAGTAAGTGCACTTGGTGTCTGTTATCAATATGGAATAGGAGTTGAGAAAGATGATCACAAAGCATTCGAATATTATCTGAAATCCGCAGATATGGGTGATACTTTCTCGATAGGTCAAGTTGGTTATTGTTATGAAAATGAAATAGGAGTTGAAAAAGATGAACATAAGGCATCAGAATATTATCAGAAATCTGCGAAAATGGAAATACTATTGCGATAGATCAAGTTGGCTAGTGGTCAAATATTATCAGAAATCCGCAGAGAAGTGAAATGCTCTTTCGATATATAGGTTTGTATATTGTTATCAATACGGAATAGGAATTGGAAAGATGAATATAAGGCATTAGAATGTTTTAGAAAATGCACAAACTTGGGAAATATTATGGGAACGAGTAAGTTTGGCTATTATCGAATTGGGATCGAACACGAGTAGATGTTCATTGGTTTCAAAAAGAGATAGTTATCAGGAAAGGATAAAATTAACATATAAAGATCTTGAAATTGAGACATCAATTAACATTGATTCCTGATGAATTTAAAAAATATCAAAGCTACTGTATATAGTGCGGAATTACAAAAATAACTAAGGCCTTGCAAACAAATAAAATTGTTTCTCGTTATCCGATCGGGTAACTTTTTAAGTTAAAATTTTTTTTTATATAAAATTTTTTTATTCTTGTATGAAAAAAAAAATTTGCAAAAATTTTTTATATTAAAAGATTTTTTAAGCATTTGCTTGTTTTATGTAATGAGAAGCATTTGCATAACCTAATTAATTATGCAATTCAACATTCGCATTTAAAACGATTCATAATCAAGAATATTTAAGTAGGTACTTTTTATTATTATTATTATTATTATTATTTATTATTAATGCTTATTAATGTTTTTTTATGCTTACGTATTTTAAAAGTAAAAAACATATTGTGAAAGAATCTATCATTTTTAAAAAATGCGAATTACAGTATCAAAAGATAAAAAAGAAAAATTTGTTCTTAGGTTTCTTGCGTGAAAATCTCGGTAAAACGGGGTGGAAATATGGGTTAAATTTGTTGCTAAATATTAGTTTTTGATCTCAAAGAGATTCATTTCCAAGGTTATTCATCGAGATTTATATAACATATACATTGCTTAGAATTTTCTCTTCAATTTCTTGAACAAAAAAATAATAATAAAGTTTTTGGTAGAGATTGGAACTACGTACTACGTAAAATTTTCTTAACCGTTTAATTGTTTAACCATGTTATCATATAATTAAAATCAATTAAAATTTATAAACCCAATTAATAACGAAATACCGTAAACTGCATATAAAAGACCCGGTCTCTTACATTTCGCCAATATTAAAACCTATATTAGACCCGGGTCTAGTACATGATGGAGAGTTTGTACCATTGGAAGGAAAATTTAAAACGCACGCATTTTTTAATTATAATGGGCAGCCTAGATTTTTAAACAAAATGCGTTTAGCTATTGAAGATTTGAGATTCACACCCGATCTAGTATATGGGATGGGGTCCAATATCTAGGGTCTTCTATGCGGCAGTTTACAGTAATTGCAATTAATGTAATTAAATTCAATTTTCTTTATGATACCGCGTATAACACTGCATACTACTTAAATAGCGAAAATTAATCCTCGTGACTGCGCTACCAATCAATTAATTGAGTTCAATTATAAACGAAATATTTACTTAACGAATGAAAGAGATTCATTCAAGGTTTATGCACTCTCAGATATCAGTGAACGAGATTCCGCTGTACAACACATATATAACAAGTATGAACCTATTCATTCTGTCATTGTTTATGACGCCATCTGTTCCAGATATATCTAGTAAAAATATATTTTTTTAAATATCAATGTTTGTGTATATTTATTATACACATATTTGATATCTGAATATCTCAAAGAGTAAAATTTGAGTCGCAATTTGTGACGATTCAAATAATTCAAATGTTTGGATACAACAAATCTCACTAAATCCCCGTTTGTAAAAACAACATTAGTAATGAACTTTGCTTAACTTATCTTCCTCATGGCTATTTACATGAGCAACGTGTCATTCTGGATAATGCTATATATTTTTAGCTTGGGCAACAAACCGTACATTAATAGTTCCATCAATAATATTTGTCAACAACTGTTACCTCATGGTCCATTTAAGAATCTATCAGAAATGCTAGTAAATTTAAACCATTAAAATGAAACAAATAGTGAATACCTGATACGGATTGGATTCTAAACATAATCAATATATAAAAAAAAGTTCAATCTTTACACTTTTGTAAAATGAAAAAATTTATAGATATGGAGTTTTCACAACAACATATTCAAACAATTAATCGAAAAATTTATGATTTTACAAGTCTTCTCATATTTTTAAACATCACAGACCAAAAAAATAAGTTTATATAATAGACGATGAAGAAATTTACACCCGCCTGATTTATAATGTTATAGACTAGACCATCTGATCGAAAGGTAAAAGAATGATTTATTTGTGCACTTTACAATTTTTTGAATCGCGATTTGTACTAGTCAACTCAACTTGAAGCTGAATGGTAACAGAGAATTTTCGCAAAATATTAGAAACATATTAATAATTAATCATCCAATATTGCTTAAAAAAGGTGAAGAAATTAGCACACTGTTAGGTGGTTTGGCAAATTTTTATGGAAGTTCACTTCGAACAGATAGGTGATATCTATCAATGATATTATTGAGAAGTTAAAGAATCAATCCAGTAATAATGTCTCAAAAAACTATCAGTAATACATTGGATCGGATAGAACTAGCATAAAGGAGGTTTCAACCAACTTTTTAACACAAACGTTAGCTGAAGAATGTGTACAAAAGATCCCATCAGGCTAAAACTGTTAAAATAAAAAGATATAACTAGTATAATGATTAGATATTTTCTTTATATTGTTGAATATAATGCAACAAAAATTGTAATTTAAGAAACTTTAAGAAATTTGCTGAGTATTATTTTTTTAAATTAATATTTGCGCTTAACATTTATTGTATAATTTTTTTAAAGCAATAAAACTATCACTAAGAAACTTTACCAAATTTTTGAGCATTATTTTTTTTTATCTTAATTAATATTTGCATCTAACATTTATTGTATTGCCTTTTTAAAGCCAATTATTATTCTCAACTCCTAAGACTTTCGTCAACAATATTCGATACTTCAAAGTTCATATTTGCTTGACGTCAGTTTAGATTGTGATTTAAATATTATTATTTTTCAATTCCTATGACTTTGTCAACTATATCTGATGCTTTAAAGTAGTGATTGGACCCGTCAAAAAAAATGCCACCCGGGTAGAACCTGGGTGGGTTAAAAAAGCAACCTTTCGGGTGGATTCATGAATCACCTGGGTGAAAATAGAGCATTACAGTTGTTTCATAAATTCCGGAACAACTGAAAAAATTGCCGATGACCGAATCGATAAGCTTCGGAAGTCGGTTATTTATTGATTCCGACTCGGTAACTTATCATTAAATGAGTGTCTAGTCTAATATAAAACCCATTTTGAAAGTTTTTTTTTTTTTTAAGAAAAAAAAGGCAATTAACGTTAATATACATACAAGTGCATATTTGGATTAAAGTCGCAATTATTGTTCACGGGTCACCCTTTGGATGACCCACCCGCTTCCACCCGGGTGGCCAAAACTTCACCCGAGTCACCCGTCCACCCGCGGGTGACCCGGGTGGCACCTATCAGGGTCCAATCACTACTTCAAAGTCTATAATTCCACGACCTTCACTTGACATCGGTTTAGGTTGTGGTTTAAAATTTTCGTAATACGATTCTGTGGACAACTAGAACATTCATTACTGTGGTATTCCTCTTTGCCAGTGCAATATTTACATCGAATAGAATAGTATTTTCTGTTTTTTTTTTTTATCAATATTATAGTCATCCCATACTTCTTCTCAAGGCCGACCACCAGAATTAGATTTTTATTCATTGAAGAAGAAATTGAACAATCGTCAGTATCGCTTGTAGCAATTGGATTGTTATCGCTATTATTTGACAAGTTGAATAAGAATTATTAAATTATTTGTTTTGATGTTAGTCTGTTCAACTTTTATATCATTATAGTTTGATTTTTCATCAATATTTTAACAATATTTTTAGCCTACAACAAGCGTTAAAATCAGTCTTACCACGTGATAAAACCAAAACATAGTGCTGTTAAAAAGTTATCTCGGCATCACTAGTTGGCGCATAACAATTATTGTTGATATCAATGCATTATTATCTCTTATTGACATAATCATTTGATCATTATAAAAAGTTTCCTTGATGACACTCATATATTAAAAAAAAAAAAAAAGTTTTTAAATCGATGAGTTATAGATATATATATCAGACGAACTTAGGGGTTTCAGCATTGATAAAAGCGAAACCTGGGTTTGACTTTTGCTGGAAAAATTTTAGAAAGGCGAAATGGTAAACTGTCGATACGTGATGGAACTGGTGAAAAATGGAAAACCTGACAGATGATACGAAACTAATAAAACTGGTGAAAGGAGATAAAACTGACCAAAGGTGGTAAAGTAAAAAGCACCAATACTAAATTATCTATTATCAAATTATTGTCGCGGCAGATGCTGAATTTTAGGGTCCCCGTTTAAATCTATAATACCTACTAAAATTCACATATACTTTTTTACTAATAATACTAACCCTAAACCCTAACCTAACCCTAAAAAAAACCCCCCTAACGAAAAGGCCCAAAAATTTTTTAAAATTTCATAATAAAATAAATTTTCAGCATCAGCCACCACGATTATTTACTTAACTTACAAATAAAATTGCGTCTCTATACCGAAGTTTATTTATAATTAAATCTCTTTATGCAACCGTAATAAAATGTATCAAAAAGATTTGGTATAACAAATTGAACATAATATCGACTAAAATTGGCCAACATTATAACTAATGCCGGCTAACTTTATGGTATTAGGTCCTTTCGGGAATCTTTCTTTTGGGATTTTGTGGTAAAACCATAAGCAAGTGATTTTGTTTTGATCTCTTTTTTAATAGCTAACTCAATGGCAAACAATAAATTACCAACTGAAGAAGACGTTTCAGAACTAGGGATGGGTTCGGCTACAAACGACTACGATCACTATAAGCAAATTGCTAAATTTTGAAATTATTTTTTTTTATGTCATTAATTAAAGTTGTTCAGAAATATATTATAGTCACAGTTACTTATAAGATATCTTCTCTAAAATTCAAAATCTTAAAATTCATCATCGATTATGGAACGACTTGACTGACTGCGCAACCGATGATGAATTTTTAAGATTTTGAATTTTAGAAAAGGTGTTTTGGATTTATCTTATAAGTAACTATGACTAAAATTTACTTCTGAATAACTTTAATTGATGACTTATAAAAATAAAATTATTTCAAAATTTGGCAATCTGCTTATAGTTGATCGTAGTCGTTCGTAGCCGAACCCAGCCTAATCAGAACTTAAATTTTTGCGAGTTCACAATACTATAAATGTATGGCAAAATGGTTACGTGTAGTTGACTATTCAAAGTCATTGAACTTGAAGATTTTCTCTGTAAATTCTGAATTAATTTATAATGATAGACGGTCTTCGAAACTAATAATTTTCCATAACTGTTCAGGCTCAGATTACGATCTTAACTGATAAGATCAGTATAATCCTTTATTTTTCTAACAATGAGTAGCAATGAAAATTTATTGCTTTCATTTTCAGTGTCAAGATATTCAGCAATATTAATATAAATGATTCTTTAATTAATAAGGTTGTAACGTTCTATCTGTCATTTTTAAAAGATTTGATTAGCCAATTTTAGGTTCTGTAAACATTTTAAACACCTAAAAAGAATGGTTCATGTGTCGAATTATGGTATTGTAATTTACACAGATCAATATGATGTGGGCGACCATATTCATACAGTATGAGGTGTAAAATACAAATATATATATATATATAGTATGGTATGTTATATATTACTGTATTAGGTTTAGAAATTATCGTTATAGTATAGTATATTTATATATCTTAAGACCCGGGCGATGCCCTGGGTATAAAGTTTCTGATTTTTTTTTGTCTTAGGTCTTGAACCCAACTTGGGTTCAAAAAGAAACCAATTAGATTCAAAAGGATCTGATTTAGATTCAAAAAGAACCCAACTTGGGTTCAAAGTGAACCCAACTTGGGTTCAAAAGGAGCTCGGTTTGAGTACAAATAAACCTAGCTTGGGTTCAAATGAACCCGGGTTAGCTTGGGTTCAAATAAATTCAGCTTGGGTTCAAATAAATTTAGCTTGGGTTTAAATAAACCCATCTTGGATTCAAATAAATCTAGCTTGGGTTCAAATAAACCTAGCTTGGATTCATATAAATTAAATTGGTTTATTTTAAAATTATTTTTTAAATTATAAATTAATTTTTTGAATTAATTTAATATGGTACTCCAAGTCACTTGTGCCAAATTTACAAAACATTAATATATATATGTTATTAAGGCGCCAATTTTATTCTAACTTTTATAAATTATATATTATATGCCAATTTTATGTGGATCTCTATAATAAATTAAGGCACCAATTTTATAGATAATTTGATGAGAAGTGACTTGGTGCACCATATTTACTAGCAGCAAAATTCACTAATTTAAAAATTTTTAAAATTAGAGTGCAGTTTTAAGATAAAAGAAGTTTTTATATAATATAATATAGATTAAATACTGGGTTCTAGTTTTTATAAAGTTTTAAAGGTTTGAATATTTTACTTTGAATATCTGATCCTATTTACTTAATATATTTTTAAGATATAGTATTCTAATAAATTTTTTTTTAGTAAATATTAAAATACTTTTTAAGTTTATTATTTAATTTTATTTTTTTTTTTAAATTAAAATTTTGGGTTAATTTTTTTTAAATTTGACAATTCTGCCAATACTTTATTAAAAGCATACTTATATTTATTTTATTACATGCAATTTACAAGCCTTTGAAACTTGTTTTATCTAAATTACAAATATTGACTAACCTAGCTCTTTACAACAAATGTTTGAATTACCCATGTTTAATTTGCTATAGTAAATATTTATCTCTATACTAATTGATTTTGTCTCAGATCTATTAGTATATTAATGAATAATATTTATATCCTGCTTATCAAAATTGTTTTCTTTTATAATCTTCTTCTTCTAACTTTTTAAGCAGAAAAAATTGTAGTCTAACTAATTTATGAAAAAAAACTAAATAAATAAGAAATAAAGAGAGATTATAAAAGAAGAAGAAGAACTACATTACCTAAACAAATACTAAAAATAACAAAGAAAAATAAAAAAGAAGAAAAAGATAGAAAAAACAATCTATATATAAAGAGCATACTGTTATAGCCTATACGAAGTATAAGAAAAAATTATACAGTCTAATCTTGTTATAATCACCAGGTTGGAAAACAAATTTTTGGTGATTATAAAAAGCTGTGACTAAATAAAGATCAAATTTTATATGTTTTATAATAGCTAAACCAAAAAATAGTGTGATTATAACAAGGTTGTGACTATATTGAGAGTGACTATAATGTGGTCAGACTGTATAACAAATACAATATTTGTATATTTCTACTATAAAACTAAGCCTTAATATATAAATTTTTTTTAACTAAACAACTATTTTCAGATATTTCTTTAACCAAGAATCTAGTTTTGTAAAGTAGTACTACATCTAGAAATAGGAATTAGCTATATAATTTAGTTGACTAAATTAACTAAACATAGTAATTTATATATAAATTTTTTAGTTGACTAAATTAATTCTTATTTCTAACTGTATCTATTGGTAAATAAAACATGTGTTGCAATTTACTAAATTTGAAAAGAGTAAATAATGCTAATTTTTTGATAGAAGTAAGCTGTTTTGCCTACTTTTTATAAAAATTTTGTAAGTAAATAATAGTGTAAAAAATAGCACTTGTACTCTTTTTTAAAAAGTATATATTTTTCTTCAAAAGTAGTAGAATATATAGAAAAGGTATACTGCTAATTTTCTTGCTAGTAGGTAATAAACTCTGAACTTGTTAGTATAGTCTAAAAATATACTATAAATAGATAATATCAATTACACCTTTTATAGAAATAGATTATTAATCAATTGATTCTAGAAATTTCTAAAGCATGATCTAAAAATAATCAAATCAAAAATTAGAAGATTAGTTGTTACACTTTTTTAAATTTATTTATTTATTTACTTTTTTATTAGTTTTAAAATTAAAAATCTAGCTACTAAACTATATTATAAATCTAACTATATACTATAGTACTATAATACAATATTAGTATTAACTTTTTTGTTCAATCTAACAAACTTTTATGCTATATCACAAGTCTACTTAACTCTTATGCTATGTTCTGAATCTATTTAACTCTCATACTGAATCTACCAAGTCTTATACTACAATTATCTTGAATCTATCCATTATTCTATATTTATCACAAATTTATCTAACTATATTTTATATATACTTGTTTTAATTATCATACTCTATTATATTGCATCTGTTTCAAGTGCTAAATTCTAACTATTGTTTGTCTTCAACTATAATACTACAGTATATTTGTCTTTATTATCATACCACATTTGTCTTAATTATTGCTATATTTATCTTAACTATTGTACTATGTTTTTCTAAATCTATCTAACTATTGTACTATATTTATTCAAACTATTATACTATATACATTCTTACTATTATGCTATAGTTATTTCAACTATCATACTATATTCATTCTAACTATTCTATATTTTAACTATTATACTATATTCATTATAACTATTAAACTATTCTTATTCTAACTATAATGCTTTTTTTTTTTTTTTTTTTTTTTTTAAGGTGAGGCCTTGCTCATATCTTTATTAGATAATTTATATAAGAAATTACATAGAGACTATATAAAAACTTA